>JZKD02S0662903.1:137550-148905 GCA_000966675.3 Picea glauca | reverse complement strand
ATGCCATGCAATATCTGGACACTAACAATTCACACAATATTTCCTTCTGTTTGGCCACTAAGAATTGATTGAAAATTTATTTTATGAATAATATAATGGTGACTTGATTTCACAAGTATATTATTGTAACTTTATTCCACAAATTGGTTCTACCATATCCCTATATTCGACGTAGCTTGGAGCACCTATATGTTCTTTCTTAACTTTGGTTTGGAATAATGTTTATAATAGAATTGGTTGAAATTTGAATTGGTTTGTTAGAGGTTGTTGAGAGATTTTCTTAACCCTTCTCTCTATATTTAAAATAAATTAAATCTAAATCTAACTATAAAATTGTATAGTAATTGTGCAGAAATATAATGTAATACTGATGTGCAATTTTTGAACCATATCTGCTCCTTTATTTTTTTATAGGCTATATTTTTTACATAGCTAAATTAAATTCAATTGACAGGGTTTCTCCATATTTTGCCTGAGTTATTTAACAGTTTAAATCATGGAGAAAGATACAAATGATTTTAAAACCATTTTTCTCCACATTCCTTGTGCTTCACCTCAGGTTATTTTTAGGGGCAAAGTGACTTAATCTTATAATTTTTTAGTGATTATATTGATTTAGATTGTATTAAGTTAAAAGTGAACAATTTTAACAATTTTTTCAAATACTTTTTTAGATTTGATAAGAATTTAGCTAAGTTATAATTTCACTTGATTGATGTGAACTTTGACCCTGAAATTTGTCCTTAAACACTTCAATTCATTTTAAGACTACCCAAATGATTGGAATTTCAAAAAATGAATAAATCAAGTAAAATTTTAAATAGCAAACTCTTTGAAAAAATGAAATTTATCAACTTTAACTTTCTGCAAAATCTCTACTATATCAAAAAAATAAATTCCTCCTAAATAAAATCTAATCTATCTTATAAACTTGAAATGCCACCATGATGACATTTCTCTAAATTTATCATTATAATTAACCAATATAACTGATTACACAAATTTCTTTACATTAAATGATTAACATAAATTCACATAATTGCTATAAACATAAATGATAATGCATAAATGGAATTTGATGAGTAATTTGTTTTTCATATACAATTTTTACCTACCAAATACAATCACATCACCAAACTTTGTTAAAATGTACAATACAACTGGTAAATTAAATTGATTTAAACTGTCACCAAACTTTGTTAAAATGTGCAATACTGCTGGTAAATTGATTTAAACCGTTAAAATTGACCGGTAGATTGTATTTCAAATTCCAGCCCGGAATGGCAGTTATGTAGGGCAAGTCTTAACCAACATGTACGTTAAAGCACCAACATGGATTTTCATAAGGTTGAAGTGTACTTTTATTTACACTGAGTTGTTTAATGGTTTTAATTTTTATTTTTTTTTGGAGTTGTTTAATGGTTTTAATTTTTATTTTTTTTTGGAATTAGATTATGTACGAAATTATAATTTTTTATTATTTAAATTGTATTTTTAATGTAAAAATGGATTTTGTCTATTGAAAAAACTATATAGAATTAACCACTCAAATCTATAGATTTAACAATTTCGAATAAAATTAAACAAAAAATATCAAAAAAAACAAATCTTAAAACTTTTACTTATTACACCATTTGTTATCATTTTAAATCTTGTTGCAATTGTAACGGCACCAACTGCCTGGGCCATGATTATGAGACAGCCGATGTGAATTTAAACAGAGAGGAGGGAGAGGATCGTCCTTAAGAGCAAACACCAAATGCATCTGCATTCTCATGCCCTACTCCCCATGTTATGCCCTCTTACCCCATATTTTTTATCGTCTTTCGCTGAGGTTAAAATTGGCTCATTCAAAGGCCTTTGTCATATGTTCATCATTCCATTACTCGCTCTTTGCAGTAGATATACCTCATCTGATGAGTGCGTGGATGGGTTTTGTATTAGGTTATGCCCGAGGTCGTTTGAAATTGCTTGCTATTCATTCCCAGGAAAAACAAATCCAAATTGTCCACCAACTCTATCAAATCAGAAATTCTGCTTGGGAGGATTCTTCACACCAAATTTTGCATTCATCATCCCCGTTGTGGTACATTCACTCATTGTTGTCAGTGTTGAAGTCTGAACACCATTTCCCAAGACAATTCATCATCTCAATCAAGGTAATTTCAAGCTTCTCGACAAAAACAATGCAAAAATAATATTGTTGTTTTTATAATCAACAATTTGGACGATGTGGGAATTTTTTGTCCAGCAAAGTTTTTTTTTTCCTCATCATTCATGTACATTAGCATTGCGTTTGAAGTTGTTAAACCTCCTACACGATTACAAACATAATAAACATTACATGTATATAATATTCATGTTTTGATGTCCTAAAAAAAAAAACGGAAAACACAGCATGTCATCTGCGCTATTCGAATCTTTCTGCTCGTTGAATGCCATCGCTACTTCTAATATTAGTACTTACAACGGGGTTGGTTACTAAGCTTGTCTTATATGTTTCAATAACCAGTACATCTCAAACAAACAATTTAGGAGCTTTGCTCAATTTTTATGCTCGTTGTGTTGAATCTTTGCCTGCAAACAGAGAATTAATGGGCCTGCTAACATAGTTATATTGAACAGAAAAATTGATAACAGAACAATCAGTCGACAGGAAACAACAAATAAACGGGGACAAAATATCTTTATTGCTTTTAGTAAAAAGTAGTGAAGAAAACCAGGTTTATAATGCAATACTCCGCAGAACCTCATAGGCCTCTCATTTAAACAAACAATTGTTGGAATATATAATTCTTACTTATCTAATATGTTTGCTAATGTATTGAGAGATAGAGCTAATTTTTATCTGAGTTCTATGATCTTATTCTTAAAAAGGTTGTTAGAGAGTTGGATTTGTGAGATGCTAGTTTGGTGTGTGGTTGAGATATTTTCTCAACCTCTCCATTTATATTTGGAATAAGTTAGATCTAATAACAACCCAGTAAGATCAATAGAATAAGTCACTAACCTTTATACATTAATTCATTAATTCAATAAAATTATGTATACAATACTCTACTCTTCCATTTTATCAAAACAATATTTTCAGGAATATGAAGAGCCAATAGCCACAGCCACTTCCGAGGTAGAGGAACCTAATTGTAACTGCCCAGATGTGGCAAACTATGAAAATCAAGACACAACCCTATCAGGTAGCTTTTGTAAAGGAGGTGGGGGCGAATTGAGAACAGTTGTTGTATGAACTCAGGACATCATTGATTCTCAAGCCGTAGTTAAATACACAAAACTTGCTAATAATAAGACTCACAAAGATAGCTCATGCAGAACTAACTCAAACTCTACTAGATTCTAAAATTAAGACTTTCTTAAAATAGCTAATGCATAACTAAGTAGAACTCTTCTATAGTCTGAAATCTAAACTTTCCAAAAAATGTTGGGGGAGTAATTATTTTCTAACACTCCCCCTTAATTACTACCACTAAATTATTTAGCGTTTACAACATCTAAATTCTATCTATGAAACTCAAACACATTTTTGCCAATTTCCCTCATCATCAATAGAGTACACTAGGTTCTATGAGATGACTACAGTCGTCTCGTCAATCTTTAGGGTCTTACGCTTCCCTCATCAAGGGAAAATAGTGATGATTGATCCACTTGTGTTTTGTACCCCTGACCTTGGATCCAATGTAGGGTATAATATAACCTTTTTCGATGATAACCAATAGCATCATATGAGTGTGGGTGCGGGGATGTTTAAAGATCCATCACTCATGAGAATATTTCCCCTTCCTTCACCACCTCTTGTTGTGAACACTGCTCCAGTCAATATGATCTCTTCATTTACCAGTGGATCCCTTGGGTCACCTGATCCTTGGGTGGTTCATCGTCCCGAAGATGTTGAGTCTTATGAAGCTTCTATGTCGCTCTCAGTGGTTTCTATTGTCAATCCGACAATATTGTCAACATATTATGATACTGGTCAACACTTCCATCCTCATATAGATTGTGATCCACTTGCTTCGTTCATACGAGTTGTTGACTCTTTGTGTTCACATGATTTCCTAGAAATTGAGTTGCCTTCAGAAGAGGCCATCTTGGAAGTCATGGATTCCATAGAAAATCCAAAGGATGAGGTGTTGCATCAATCATCTTTTCCTGATTCAAAACCAACAAGAGTTGGCATGATGAATTTCAATCTAGGACTTGGGGCATTTTTGGGGAATTCAGTAGAATTCCCAGTCTCAACCCTTTTCCACTTCGGTTATCTTTTTCAAAAATTTCCACTGAATTCTTTGCTTCCCATTACACTGAATTTTACGTTTCATACCCCCTTTACATATTGATGGGAATCATCAAGGAGACATGATAGCTCACAAAACTACTCATGATGAGTGTCTCCATACATATAAATTTGTTACTATGTGGCATGGAACCGACATGGTGTGCAATATGATGCCAACAACGACCCATGATGTCATCGATTATGAAAGGGATACTTGGTTGGAAGCTAGCAATGGGATCTACTTCGCTTGAATAATTAGAATGCATAGTGCCTTGTACATAGGTGTGTGGTGTGAGTTCTTTTGTTTTTCATATATCATATCCAAAAAATACAAAAATATATTCTTTTTGACATTTCACTACGTGTTTTGACTGTAAAATCTAGTTTACATGTGTTGATAGCATTATAAGGGCCTTCTTTTATGAAGATAATGAATTCCACTGAACTTGAGGTATGTGTTCTTGAATTGACATATAGAGATAGGTTTTTCCCTATGATACCACCTTGCATTATTAACCATCCATTTTTCCATCACAATGCCTTAAGTTCGATCCTGTCAAGTTGCGACATTAGCCACTCTCTTTTGCACATCATAGCTTATTCGATAGTGCCTACCCTCCATGGGTGCCCTAGTTAGCACCCAAATTTCCATTTGGTGCCCATGCTGTGATTTCCTGTAGGCCCGAAAACCCTCCTATAGCCCCACCATGAAATGATGGAGATTCATTTTCCTCTCTTCCTCTATATTATGGACATATCTCGAGGGGGTTCCCAAAATTTTCATGTTACTTAATGGTATCCTATGCATTTTTTTCTCACGTCATTTACCCTGTCATTGCATTGTTGTTTTCTTAAATCTTGCTTACCATTATTGCAGTAGCATGTAACCAACCACCTCTTGTATTAGTAGGCCTCTGTTTTGCATCTATCTGCCCATGGAGAGAACAAATTCTAAGAGTGAATCTAGGTGGATATCGGTGGCCACCCACCTTTTCCAACTGGCTCAAAACAGTTTTCTAACAATTTTGACAATTTACTATTTTTAGCAGTTTTAACGTCCAAGGCCATTTTGAGGGCCTAAATGAAGGTTTTTTGAGATCGAGCTTCTCAATGATAGCCTATGGAATGATTGAGCCCCCAAAATTAGTCTCCTCGATGACACCTTTCCAACGGGATATCATACGCCTAAAACGGAGATCGTATGCAAATGTTACGACCCCGGAAAGTTGATGTACTAACTTACCCAAACAGGGCCCACATGACTTTTGGCGCTTCATCTCCTAGGGTTAGTTTTTTGGATGTCTAGCGTTTTTGGCATTCCTATTTATTGTAAAAAAGCCTTTAGAGCCTCATTGTAATCATCTTCTTGCAAATGAGCGTAGCCATCACATCTCTTCTCAAAGATAAACCACCACCATTCCAACAAACTTGTTTCCACTGCATTTTACAGTTTCATCTTATTTCCTTATTGAATAGAAAACCAATTTTACCATATCTCTTCTATTTTGTGTTAAGCACATGTTAATAATCTGTAGTCATTTTGTTTTTCTCATAAAATCTGGATCAGTGGTTTCAGAGTGGTCTGCTCCTTGTCATCTTAATGCATGTCCCCAATGAGGTCGGAGTACAAAGAGTTGGTTCTCGAGCTCGTTTCTCTTGAGGACAAAAGCTCTCGCACACCCAAGAGACCTCTCATGGAAGGAAAAGAGAAAGATGACGGGACATGATATCCTTTCAAACTATTGATTGAGGAAGCCCTCAGACAACAAAGGAATGAGATGATGGATAGTTTCGCGCAAATCCTTTAGAGGCTACCAACAGACGATGCATGTTCTTCGAGCAGAGGTGCCACCCCCTTCAAGGTACAAATAAACTTCAATATTCTTATATTTCAAGGTCAAATAGATGCAGATGTTGTAGACAAGTGGTTGAATCAACTAGAAGGGTATTTTTCTATCCATAACTTTTTGAATAGAGAAAATATTATTTTTGTGCTCCTCAAAGTCGTTCCCCATGTCAAAGATTGGTGGGAAACTTTCTGTGAGAAAAAGGAAACAGAGGAACCCTCATTATTTACAGTCACGACTACCTGGGATTCCTTCAGGGATGATATTAAGGAACAATACTACCCTGTTGGAATTTATGACGACTTGTATACAAAATGGACCACAATGTAGAAAGAAAGAGACCAAGCAGTGCTAGATTTCATGAATATCTTTCATACCTTGCACACCAAGCTGGGTATCAAAGATTCAGAGCGACATGTGGTGCTCAAGTATCGCGACGCTCTACATAGACACATCCAGACTGAAATGGAATTTTTGGACATCTCATCCTTGGGTGCGGCCTACCGATATGCCATCAAAATCGAGCAGAAGCTCAAACAAATGACGCGAAAATTTGGTCCTGGGAACCCCGCACAACAAAATCCAGGAAAGGGTGGCCCCAACCCACAGAATAAAGGACAAAGCAAATATGGACAGTATCAGAACAACCAGTTCAAGTTGCAAGCAAAGGACACCGGAAAGACAAAGAGAGATACTGGGAAGTGGTACGAATTCCATAAGAGCCCTTGGCATAACACTGTTGACTACTGCTCAAAGAAGTTACTGGTGGCCGAAGTGAAAGCCTATGAATCAGATGCGGGTTCAAACTTTGAGCCAGAACCAGAAAGGGGAAGACAAATCATTGACACGAGACCTAGTGCCACCATTGCTACCACCAAGCTCCAACCTGGTGAACCAGACGAGCTAGAAGAAGGAGAATGCCTCTTCCATTCACAGATGTGGGTAAAAGGCACCCCACTGCACTTCATCGTGGATAGCAGTAGCCAGAAGAACCTCATCTCAACATAGGTCGTCAAGCTGTTGTCCCTGCTGACAACACTGCACCCACAACCCTACACCATTAGATGGCTAAACCAAGGAAGCGATCTTCACGTCCGTGTTAGGGTCCTAACCCGCACATAGGTAGAAAAATATATTCAGATGTAATAAAGGTCAATAATAATAAGGCCTTGTAATAAAATATAATAAGTCGAATGTAAGAATACCTAATAAAATCTTCTGCTTCTAGAAGGATCTTCCTCTAGATGCTTCTTTTGATAGACATATTTAGTATAAATAGGAGTCGAGGGTATGAGAACCCTATCTTGGATATTATTGTAATAGATCTCTACTCAACTGGAGGTTGCCCCCACGAAGAGGCCTGTGAAAATTGCTTTCATAATCAAAGAGCTATTTATGTTGTTATTCTTATATCATTCCAGTGCTATTGTGGTGATTGTTCTGGTTTTATTGTTGTTATTCTACCATTTCTAGCATTTTATTTCTGTTCTGCATACTTTTTATATCTAGTATATTACAAGTGGTATCAGAGCACTTTCCTTGGCAGAAATTGTGGGTAATTTTTTTTTCCAGGGTAGAGACGTACTCTAGTGTCTTTAAGCCACAAAGATCTGTCATTACGGGAATAAACCCACGGTTAAGGGATTTATACATGCAAGAAATACAACTGGTTCTTAAGAGCACATCTATTGGCCACCCTTGTAATCCCTGTTGGTACCCCTTTGAGTGGTAGCACATCAGACAACACTTGTGTATGGATCGACCTAGATTTCCTGAAGCCCTCTTTAGATAAACCAATCGACCACCTGATTGCTATAGTTCCACCGAGAACAACACTCGAGAAGATACTCTCTAGTACTTGGGTAGTCGGGTAGTCTATCCTCCTTAGTTAGTGCCCTGAGATATTGGGCTGAGTACTAGTATTGGACCTCGCATGTATATCAGAGAGCTATAGCACAGGAAAAACCCTTGTCTGTAGAACCCTTGAATACCTAACCCTTGGGGACAAAAAAATAAACAAATTAAAACAGACAAGATCTATTGTCGTGCAACTGTGTTTGGGTTGCCAAGCAAATACACATTTCTTTCTGGTTAAGCATCTGGGCATTTCCTCTCTGTGGTATTATTCATACCAGAGTATAACTCCATAGGTGTTCAAAAAAAAAGAAAAAAAAGTTTGGAAATTTTTTCACCATTATTTGAGACCTATTCCATTGGATTCATCTCTTCACCCTTATCACATTCATACATATCATTTTTCAGTAAATTTTTTGACCCCACCCGCCCCTTTTTAGTTCCCCCATCCTCATGGGACATACACGTAGCCAAGAATTGGAAGCTCGCTTCAACAGTTTGCAATCTAGTCTCATCCAGACCCAACAAGAAGTGAAACAACTCAGTGCCAATGTTGTCGCCATCAATACAACCATGCACTCCTTAATGGAGGAAATCAAACAAGACCTCAGCACCCAGCTTGAATCTGTCTTTTTGGCACTCTGCACCAAACTGCATATCCCTACAGATAACCCTTCCTCTTCCTCACCTCCACATACTGAAGGTGAACATTCCTCTCATTCCCATAACTTTCAGAACCATCACTTTCAATGTGACCTATGCCTTCTGCAGGTGGATGTGACCAAATTGGATGTATCAAACGTACCCACTGGTTGGGTAACCCAAATGGAACATTATTTATCTTATACGACATTACAAATGACTTGGCCAAACTTCGGTATGGTGTTCTCCATCTAGATCAAGAATGTTGGCAATGGTGGCAATGGAGAAAAACTTCTCGTCAAGGCCCAAGGGTACATTGCTTGGACACACTTTGTGACAGAGCTTTATGAATGCTTTGATGCTGACACCAACCATTTGGGCCATTTGACAAAGTTGAAACAATCAGAAACAATGGAAGACTTTATAGCTACCTTTGAGTGCCTGGATTTTCGAACAGAGGGCATGTCTAATGCCTTTTTTCGAGAATGTTTTATCAGTGGCCTCAAGGATGAGATTCGGGCTCATGTCCTCATGGATCAGCCTCAGATTTGGGTGGAGGCTACCAAAAGAACTAAAGAAGCACAACATGTTGTATCTTCTCAAAATAGGAAACCCTCCTTTATCCCCTGCCCTAAACTAGTAAATCCCACTACTCCCTCCGCTCCACTAAAGATCCAAATATTGACCAGGGCTGAGATGGTTGAATGCCAACTCAAAGGCCTTTTTTATAATTGTGATGACAAATATTTCCTGAGCCACAAGTGTAAGGAACAAAATTTGTTTATGGCCATCTCTGAGGATATTTCAGAAGAGGATATTGAAACTCCCCTTGTGTCTGAGTCACCTAAAACCCCCAACATAACCCCTCCCTTAGACCCTCCTAAATTAGAACTGGTCATTTCCCTCAATGCTCTCACTGGCTTCTCCACTCCCCAAACCCTCAACCTAATCAGTTACATCAAATATCGAAAGGTCATCATTATAGTTGATAGTGGAAGCACCCATAATTTTATTCATCACTGCATTGCCCAAGAAAATCATTGCTACATCAATGCCATCAATAATTTCCAAATCATGATTACCAATGGTGGCTCCATGAAATGTGGAGGGTGTTGTGAAAATGTGCGTCTCCAAATTGGTGACTACCACCTGAAATCTCATATGTTTGCTATCAACATGGACAGTTGCGACATTGTGTTGTGAGCAAACTGGCTAAGGACTTTGGGTCCCATTCTCATGGATTTTAAGGAATTAACCATGCAATTTGATGAGGAGGGCCACCAATATAAGTTCCAAGGCATCACCACTGGTTCACTTGAGATTATTAGTTCCCATCGCATGGAAACGTTGCTCAAAAAGTGTCATTTTGGTGTTATTTATCAACTCCATACCATACCAGCAACAAAAACACTCTCGGTGCCACAAGACCTCCGAGCCATCCTTTCTAAACATCAAGTGGTCTTTTCCACTCCCCAGGGACTCCCTCCTTCATGTGGTGTTCATGATCATTCCATTCCCCTTGTACCCTTAAGCCTTCCTCCCAATATTCGTCTGTGTCGTTACCCCTTTTCCCAAAAAAAGGAAATTGAGAAAATAGTCCAGGAACTCCTTAATGCAGGCATTATCCACCCTAGTATGAGCCCCTACTCTTCTCTTGTGGTCATGGTCCTGAAGAAAGAAGGTTCTTGCTCTGAACATCAATTTGAAGAAGGGGATCAGGTTTTTCTTTGCCTGCAATCTTACAAGCAGAATTTCCTGAAGGCTGAGCATTGTCAGAAGCTAGCACCCAAATTTTATGTTCCTTATACAGTTCTCAAGAGTGTGGGACAGGTTTCCTATTAGTTAGATTTTCCCATTCATTAGAAGCTACATCCTATTTTTCATGTTTCCTTCTTAAAGAAGGTGATCGAAACTAAGTGCCAAATTCAAACCAACCTTCCGGAGTTAGCCGAAGAAGGATCCATTTGGCTACATCCACAAGTAGTTTTGGACCAATGTGAGCATCGCCTGAGTCAGAGAACCATCAAGGAAGTGTTAATATAGTGGAAAGATACAACAAATGTAGATGCCACTTGGGAACCAACTACCATTCTGCAGCAATTTCCACATCTCAAGCCTTGAGAACAAGGTTGTTTTTAAGGGGGAGGACATGTTAGGGTCCTAACACGCACATAGGTAGAACAATATATTATGATGTAATAAAGGTCAATATTAATAAGGCCTTGCAATAAAATAAAATAAGTTGAAGGTAAGAAGCCCTAATAGAAGCTTCTTCTTCTAGAGGGATCATCCTCTAGATGCTTATTTTCATAGACATATTTAGTATAAATAGGAGTTGAGGGTATGAGAACCCTAGCTTGGATATTATTGTAATAGATCTCTGCTCAATTGGAGGTTTCCCCCTCAAAGAGACCCGTGAACATTGCTTTCAGAATCAAAGTGTTATTTTTGTTGTTATTCTTATATCATTGCAGTGCTATTGTGGTGATTGTTCTGATTATATTGTTTTTATTTTTCCATTTCTAGCATTTTATTTATGTTCTGCATACTTTTTATATCTAGTATATTATTTTCATCCAACAGTGTCAACTGTCGTACGACATCAAGCCGAGAGGTGATGAGGAGACTCAGTGGCCTGGGCACCCCCACTAGGTCATAGTCTCACACTGAAGGGGGGAAAGTCAAGAAGTTAAAAGTTATATTTTTAAGTTGACTTAAGAAAGG
>JZKD02S0662903.1:105526-118309 GCA_000966675.3 Picea glauca | reverse complement strand
CTTGCAATCTAGTCTCATCCAGACCCAACAAGAAGTGAAACCAATCAGCCACCTTATTGCTATAGTTCCACCGAGAACAACACTCGAGAAGATACTCTCTAGTACTTGGGTAGTCAGGTAGTCTATCCTCCTTAGTTAGTGCTCTGAGATATTGGGCTGAGTACTACTGTTGGATCCCACATGTATATCAGAGAGCTATAGCACAGGAAAACCCTTGTCTGTAGAACACTTGAATACCTAACCCTTGGGGAAAAAAAATAAACAAATTAAAATAGACAAGATCTATTTTCGCACAACTGTGTTTGGGTTGCCAAGAAAATACACATTTATTTCTAGTTAAGTATTTGGGCATTTCGTCTCTGCAGTATTCTTCATACCGGAGTATAATTCCATGGGTGTTAAAAAAATAAGAAAAAAATGTCTGGAAATTTTTTCACCATTATTTGAGACCTATTCCATTGGATTCATCTCTTCGCCCTTATCACATTCATACATATCATTTTTCGGTAAAAATTTTGACCCCACCCGCCCCTTTTTAGTTCCCCCATCCTCATGGCCCATACCCATAGCTAAGACTTGGAAGCTCGCTTCTACACCTTGCAATCTAGTCTCATCCAGACCCAACAAGAAGTGAAACAACTCAGTGCCAATGTTTCTGCCATCAATACAACCATGCAGTCCTCAATGGAGGAAATCAAGCAAGACCTCACCACCCAGCTTGAATCTATCTTTTCGGTACTCTACACCAAACTGTATATCCCTACAGATAATCGTTCCTCTTCCTCACCTCCACATACTGAAGGTGAGCATTCCTCTCATTCCCATAACTTTCAGAACCATCACTTTCAATGTGACCTACGCCTGCTATGGGTGGATGGGACCAAATTTGATGCCTCGAACCCCATTGGTTGGGTAACCCAAATGGAACATTATTTCTCTTATACGGCATTACAAATGACTTGGCCAAACTTCGGTATGGTGTTCTCCATCTAGATCAAGAACATTGGCAATGGTGGCAATGGAGAAAAAACTTCTCGTCAAGGGTATATTTCTTGGACACACTTTGTGACAGAGCTTTATGAATGCTTTGACACTGACACCAACCATTTAGGCCATTCGACAAAGTTGAAACAATCAGAAACAGTGGAAGAATTTATAGCTACCTTTGAGTGCCTGGATTTTCGAACAGAGGGCATGTTTGATGCCTTTTTTCGAGAATGTTTTATCAGTGGCCTCAAGGATGCGATTCAGGCTCATGTCCTCATGGATCGACCTCAGAGTTGGGTGGAGGCTACCAAAAGAGCTAAATAAGCACAACATGTTGTATCTTCTCAAAATAGGAAACCCTCCTTTATCCCTCGCCCTAAACTAGTAAATCCCACTACTCCCTCCACTCCACTAAAGATCCAAAAATTGACCAAGGCTGAAATGGCTGAACGCCAACTCAAAGGCCTTTTTTATAATTGTGATGACAAATATTTCCCGAGCCACGAGTGTAAGGAAAAAAATTTGTTTATGGCCATCTCTGAGGATATTTCATAAGAGGATATTGAAACTCCCCTTGTGTCTGAGTCACCTTAAACCCCCAACATAACCCCTCCCTTAGACCCTCCTAAAGTAGAACCTGTCATTTCCCTCAATGCTCTCACTGGCTTCTCCGCTCCCCAAACCCTCAACCTATTCAGCTACATCAAACATCGAAAGGTCATCATTCTGGTTGATAGTGGAAGCACCCATAATTTTATTCATCGCCGCATTGCCCAAGAAAATCATTGCTACATCTATGTCGTCAAAAATTTTCAAATCATGATTACCAATGGTGGCTCCATGAAATGTGGAGGGTGTTGTGAAAATGTGTGTCTCCAAATTGGTGACTACCACCTGAAATCTCATATGTTTTCTATCGACATGGAAAGTTGTGACATTGTGTTGGGTGAATACTGGCTGAGGAATTTGTGTCCCATTCTCATGGATTTTAAGGAATTAACCATGCAATTTGACGAGGAGGGCCACCAATATAAGTTCCAAGGAATCACCACTGGTTCACTTGAGATTATTAGTTCCCATCGCATGGAAAATTTGCTCAAAAAGGGTCATTTGGGTGTTATTTCTCAACTCCATGCCATACAAGCAACAAAAACACCCTCGGTGCCACAAGACCTCCAAACCATCCTTTCTAAACATCAAGTGGTATTTTCCACTACCGAGGGACTCCCTCCTTCATGTGGTGTTCATGATCATTCCATTCCCCTTGTACCCTTAAGCCTTCCTCCCAATATTCGTCTGTATCGTCACCCCTTTTCCCAAAAAAATGAAATTGAGAAAATGGTCTAGGAACTCCTTAATTCAGGCATTATCCGCCCTAGTACAAGCCACTACTCTTCTCCTGTGGTCATGGTCCTGAAGAAGGAAGGTTCTTGGAGAATGTGTCCTGACTTCCATGCCCTCAACAAACTTACCATTAAAGACAAATTTCCCATTCCTGTCATTGATGACCTCTTGGAGGAACTGAGTGGTGCCCAAATCTTTACTAAACTTGATCTTCGTTCAAGCTACCACTAGATACGTATGAAATAGGCAGACATTCCAAGACTTCCTTTAGAACTCATGAGGGCCACTATGAGTTTTTGGTCATGCCCTTTGGCTTGTGTAATGCCCCCTCCACCTTCCAAAGCCTCATAAATCATGTCTTTCATCCTTTTAACCGTCATTTTGTATTAGTTTTCTTTGATGATATCCTCATCTATAGAAAGACCTGGAAAAAACATCTTGCTCATGTGGATCAAGTTCTCCATCTACTCACTCAGCACCAACTTTTCCTGAAACAGTCTAAATGTGCTTTTGGCACCTCAGAAGTAGAGTACTTGGGTCATCTGGTTGGCAAGGACGACGTCAGGTTGGATCATAAAAATATTGAAGCTATGAAATACTGGCCTCACCCAAAGACTCTCAAAATCTTACATGGATTTCTAGGCTTAAAAGGTTATTATCGCAAATTTGTTAAGAATTACAAAAAGATTGCAACACCTCTCACTACTCTCCTAAAAAAGAACTCTTTCACTTGCACTCCAACTGCTACTCAAGCTTTTCAAACCTTGAATATGGCCATGTGCACCACTCCAGTCCTGGCTCTTCCTGATTTCACAAATTCCTTTTTCTTGGAATGTGATGCTTCAAGGAAAGGAATTGGTGTTGTCCTTATGCAAGAGGGTCGACCTTTGGCCTTTACCAACAAGCAACTATCTGAAAGAAATATGGGAACATCTATCTATGATAAGGAAATGTTGGCTATTATGAATGTCGTTGATTTGTGGCACCCTTATCTATTTGGGCAACACTTCCAAATTAAGACAGACCATCAAAGCCTCAAGTATTTTTTGGAACAACGCATTTCCTCCCTGGAGCAACAAAAATTGGTAACTAAGCTATTTGGCTATGATTATGAGATCATTTACAAGAAACTAAAAGAAAATGTGGTTGCGTATGAACTTTCTCGCAAATATGAATATGAAGGATCCCTTTTTTCTCTTTCCTTCATTGTACCAGATTGGCTCCAAGCCATTCGCCAGGAATGGCTACAAGATCCCAAAAGTTCATAGCTGATCCAACAATTGTAGTCCAGTGCTCCAGCTCCCCCGGGGTACTCTTGGCTCCATGATGAGCTTCGATACAAAGGTCGTTTGTAATTAAGTAAACAATCAAAGATTAAATCCATGGTACTTTCTGAGCTTCATGCTACACCGATAGTGGGGCACTTCGGGTTCACCAAAACCTATGACAGGGTCAAACGTTCTTTTTTTCTAGGATGGCATCAAACAGAACATTCATAATTTTGTCACCGAATGTGATGTGTGTCAACGCAACAAGGGAGAAATAGTCAAATCTCTAGGTACACTACAACTGCTCCCGATTCCACCTACTATTTGGAAGGACATCTCTATGGATTTTACTACAAGCTTACCCAAATCGGGAAATAAATCAGTCATCATGGTGGTTGTTGATCGCATTTCCAGGTATGCTCATTTCCGTGCTCTTCAACATCTGTTTACAACATCTAGGGTGGCTCAAATTTTCTTGGATTAGGTATTCAAGCTTCATGGCATGCCACACTCTATTGTTTCTGATCGCGACCCAACTTTCAGAAGAAATTTTTGGCAAGAACTGTTCAAGCTACAAGGCACCCAATTGCATCTCAGTACAACTTATCATTCCCAGACTGATGATCAAACAGAAGTTGTCAACAAGTGTTTGGAAACATATTTGAGGTGTTTTTCCTTGAAAAAGCAAAATCAATGGGCTCAATGGTTACCCCTAGTTGAATGGTGGTACAACACTTCATACCATACAACTACATGCATGACTCCTTTTGAACCGGTATATGGACATAAGCCACCTTTAGTTCTCTAATACTTACCTGGTGTGTCCAAGGTCCAAGCGGTTGACCAAACACTTACAGTTTGAGAGGGTATTCTCCATACCCTCAAAGAGAATTTTTTCATGGCACATAATCGCATGACGCAACAAGTAGATCAAGGTCGCTCTGAACATCAATTTGAAGAAGGGGATCAGGTGTTTCTTAGCTTGCAACCTTACAAGAAGAATTCCCTCAAGGCCGAGCATTGTCAGAAGCTAGCACCCAAATTTTATGGTCCTTATACAGTTCTCAAGCATGTGGTACAGGTGGCCTATTAGTTAGTTTTTCCCAATCATTAGAAGCTACATCCTGTTTTTCATGTTTCCTTATTAAAGAAGGTGATCGAAACTAAGTGCCAAATTCAAACCAACCTTCCTGAGTTAGCCGAAGAAGGATCCATTTGGCTACAACCACAAGTAGTTTTGGACCAATGTGAGCATCGCCTGCGTCAGAGAACCATCAAGGAAGTGTTAATCTAGTGGAAAGATACAACTGCAGTAGATGCCACTTGGGAACCAACTACCATTCTGCAGCAATTTCCACATCTCAAGCCTTGAGGACAAGGTTGTTTTTAAGGGGGAGGACATGTTAGGGTCCTAACACGCACATAGGTAGAACAATATATTCGGATATAACAAAGGTCAATATTAATAAGGCCTTGCAATAAAATAGAATAAGTTGAATGTAAGAAGCCCTAATAGAAGCTTTTTCTTCTAGAAGGATCATCCTCTAGATGCTTATTTTGATAGACATATTTAGTATAAATAGGAGTTGAGAGTATGAGAACCCTAGCTTGGATATTATTGTAATAGAGATCTGCTCAATTGGAGGTTTCCCCCTCGAAGAGGCCCGTGAACATTGTTTTCAGAATCAAAGTGCTATTTTTGTTGTTATTCTTATATCATTTCAGTGCTATTGTGGTGATTGTTTTGGTTATATTGTTTTTATTCTGCCATTTCTAGCATTTTATTTCTGTTCTACATACTTTTTATATCTGGTATATTATATTCATCCAATAGTGTCAACTATTGTATGACATCAAGCCCTTCAAAGATGAAGTATTGTGTGATGTTGCTCCTCTTGGACTTTGTGATGTTCTTTTGGGCCAACCTTATTTATGGAAGCGTCATGTTGTATATGATTCTGGGCCTCATAGTGTTATTGTTACTTCGAACAGGAAATTGTATAAGATACCTGAGGCAGTCCCACCTAGTGCTCTTTCATTGATCTTTGCTAAGAAATGAAAGAAGGTCATATCTCAGATGTGGAAGTTTGTCTTCTTCGTGATTCACTCTCAGAATAAGAGAAAGATCACAACCACATCTAGATTCTCTACGACCGACCTCTCCACACAGCAGAAGCAAGTAGATAAGGTAGTGGAAGAATACTCAGATATCTTCTCCTCACCTACCGGGGTACCTCTGTACTGCCAAGTCAAGAACCCCATTGATATGAACCTCGGTGCACCGCTGCCCAATGGGCTAGTATATCGTCTCTCTCTGTTAGAGAATGAGGGGATCAAGCGACATATCCAAGAACTGCTCCATAGGGGGCACATCCATCCTAGCTCATCACCTTGTGGGAGCCCAATCATGCTGGTACAAAATAAATATGGAACCCGATGACTCTGCATTGATTATCGGGCTCTGAATAAAATCACAGTGAGAAACTGGTGCCTAATTCCTTGAATCAATGACCTTCTTGATCAACTCATGATGGCCAAATACTTCACTAAGATTGATCTGAGGTCTGGATACCACTAGGTCCCAATAGAAAAGACAGATGTATGGAAAACTGCTTTTAAGTCAAAGGAAGGCCTTTTTGAATGGTTGGTCATGCCCTTTGGTTTGAAAAATGCTCCAACCACTTTCATGAGGATGATGGACGATAGCCTGTGACCATTCACCAATAATTTTGTAGTGGTGTATCTGGATTACATTCTCATTTATAGCAAGACTTGGGTCGAACACTTGCAGCATAGTCAGTAGGTTCTGCACACTTTGCGGCAGCACAAGCTATATGCCAACTTAGAATAATGCTCCTTCCACATGGACAAGGTCCATTACCTGGGATACTTAATTGATCAGCATCTCGTACATGTGGATCCAGCCAAGATCCAAGTCATCCATTACTGGACAGCCCCAACCACACTCATTGAGCTTCGGAGCTTCTTGGGCCTTGCCAATTTCTACTGCAGGTTTGTGTTGGGATTCTCCCATATTGCATGGGCCCTTAGCCAAATAACTAGGGGTGGTGGTAAGGTGAAATTTACGTGGGGACGGTCCCAACAACAAACGTTCGATGATTTGAAGAAATGCTTGTGCTCAACGCCAACATTTTCACTACCATACCTGCAATATCCCTTTGAGATCGAGATAGATGATTCAAACTATGCAGTGGGCACTGTTCTCACTTAGCTCGGCCACCCTGTGACCTATCATAGTGAGACACTATCAGATGTTGTCCATAAGCATCCTACTTATAACAAAGAAATGTACTCCATTATGCAAGCATGATGTCAGTGGAGACATTACATTCTTGGGAAGGAGACAGTCATCCACACCGATCATAAGCCATTGTAGTTCATGCAGACACAAGGAAAATTCTAGAATGATCGCCATCAAAAGTGTTCCACATACTTGCAACAATTCCACCTCAACATCAAGTATAAAACAGGAAGAACCAATCGCGTTGTTGATTGCCTCAGAAGACCACCAGTCGTGACACTCACCACGGTGCTAGAATCCTGTGGCCATGAGACCTCTGGATGGCCCCAACTCTGTGAGACTAACTTGAACTTTGCCACCACTGACCAAATGTTGGGTGAAAACGTAGTTGTCGATAATTTCCATCTTCAGGATGGGTTCTTGTGTCATCTGGGCCATATCTATGTTCCATCAAGCAAAGCTAATCTGGGAAGTCCACTACATTCGGGTGGCAGGACACTTCTGCATCGAAAAGACAGTGGCGATGCTACAAAAACATTTCTACTGGATGAAACTTCGACAGGAGGTCAGGAAGTATATCAGGTCCTACACTGCCTTCCCTATTGCCAAACTAACCACTAAGAAACAAGGCCTATACACCCCTCTTCCTACTCCTGAAAGGCCATGGGAATCCATCTCAATGGACTATATGTTGGGCCTCCCATCCACCAAGGGGGGAAATGACTATGTTTTTGTGGTTGTTGATCGATTTTGTAAGATAGCGATTCTGGTTGCCTGCAAGAACAATATCATAGTAGAGGCCACTACCAAGCTCTTCTTTGAATGAGTCTGGGTACATTTTGGAATCCCACAAACCATTGTATCAAATTGGGACAGTCAATTTCTTAGCACATTTTGGTTGATCCTATGGTCACTATTGGACACCAAGCTCACCAAATCCATGGCCTTCCACCTGTAGACATATGGCCAAACCAAGGTCATCAATCGAATGATTGTGCCTATTCTTCACATGTATAATTCAAAGCACCCTCACACATGGGATGAGAGCCTTCCCTATGTCCAACATAGCTACAACTGAGCTCTGCATAGCTCAACCGACCATAACCCCTTTCAGGTGGGGTTGGGATTCCAACCATTGGGTACCATAGATGTTTCACTTCCCCTTGTGGTCACCTCAATCGAATCATCTCGTGCTCCAACTGAAGCTAACAAAGCCACCCGGTTCATTGAGTGGATCTAGCACATCCTCCAACATGTTCAGGATATTCTACAAAAGCCCAGTGACAAGTACAAGTAGCGACATCATTAACATTGGGTGCCACATAAGTTTCAGGTGGGTGACAAAGTTTGGTTGCACTTGTAGAAAGAACACCTTACAGGACCCCATCGGAAGCTTCGCCCACTCCGTTATGGGTGGTACACCATCACCAAGGCTGTGGGGTATAATAATTTTGAGCTCAACATTCCTCCTTTCCTTGCCCTGCACCCAGTGTTCAACGTGGATCTCCTTCGCCCTTATTTCCCACCATTATTGGACACCTCAGACGTAGCAGAGCAACTGACACCAACAGATCTCAACCTTGAATGCATACAACAAACATCCAGTGATCAGATTGTGGAAACACATATCAAGGGCACTTGACAACAAAGGATCTAGCTTTATTGAGTCATCAAAGAAGGGCAACTCCTGCACCAAGGCAAGTGGCTCACCCGGGGCCAAATTCAGTAGAAATTTCCTCATCCGAAGGGGGAAATCAACGCAATGGAGAGAAGTTATTCCTAGGGATGGAGGATTGATCCAAGTGGATATCGGTGGCCACCCACCTTTTCCAACTGGCTCAAAACAATTTTCTGACAATTTTGACAATTTACTATTTTTAGCAGTTTTAACTTCCGGGGCCATTTTGAGGGCCTAAATGAAGGTTTTTCAGGATCGAGATTATCAATAATATTTTAATGCATGATTGAGCCCCCAAAATGAATCTCCTTGACGATACCTTTTCAACAGGCTATCATACGCCTATAATAGAGATCGTATGCAAAAGTTGCAACCCCAGGAAGTTGATGTACTAACTTACCCAAACGGGGCCCACATGACTTTTGGCAATTCATCTCCTAGGGTTAGGATTTTGGATGTCTAGGGTTTTTGGCATTCCTTTTTATTGTAAAAAGGACTTCAGAGCCTCATTGTAATCTTCTTCTTGCGAATAAGCGTAGTCGTCACATCTTTTCTCAGAGATAAGCCGTCACCATTCCAACTAACTTGTTTCCGTTGTATTTTACAGTTTCAACTTATTTCCTTATTGAATAGAAAACCAGTTTTACTATATCTCTGTTATTTTTTGTTAAGCACCTATTAATAATTTGTACTCATTTATTTTTTCCTATAAAATCTGGATCATCCGAGAACCCTCCTATAGTCCCACCATGAAACGATGAGATTCATTTTCCTCTCTTCCTCTATATTATGGACATATCTTGAGGGGGTTCCCAAAATTTTCATGTTACTTGATGGTATCCTATGCATTTTTTTCTCACGTAGTTTACCCTATCATTTCATTTTTGTTTTCTTAAATCCTGCTTACCATTATTGCAGTAGCATGTAATCATCCACCTCTTGTATTAGTAGGCCTCTGTTTTTCATCCATCTACCCATGGAGAGAACAAATTCTAAGAGTGGATATCACTTTCTAGTACCATTTGCATTCATTTTTCTTAGGTTAGTTCCATGTTCTTGGAACATAGGAGCATTTGGTTAAGCCACTTGTTCTCTCCAGATGAGTACACTTTTATCTCTTTTTCGGACTCATAAAAGGACATGAAAAAGATACATATCAAGTACACTTGTTTTTTCTCTTTTTCAAACTCTTTAAAAGACATTACAAGTATGCTCTTAACTCTTTTTCGGAATCATTAAAAATGAACTAAAAATATGCTATCGAGCACACTTTTATCTCACTTTCGCACTCGTCAAACCATGAAGGGAACACCCAAAAAACAAAAAAAATAAAATAAAAAGAGGGGATTTTTTTCCATTTGTTTATTCTCAAAATGGTAGCGTCAGGAGAGTCACCCTTGAACATGGCACCTATTTTATTCCTTTTCATATTGTTGGTTTTTATCTTTCCTAGGAGTTGTCCTAGTAATATGAGTCAGAGATACTCCTTCGGCTGGTACTCTTACATTCATCATGGAGAGTGTTTCAATGCCTCTTGCATTGTTGCACTATATTCGTCAAACTCTTATGTCTTACTTCCAAGTCATCATTGTGTCATTCTCAATGTTCGAGGGAAGTTTAAGGATAATTCAGCCATCTATTATTTTTTTGACTTTCTGAGTCGACCATCCACGTGTCAGTTGTATTTGGTGATATTCTCCCTTCATATCATCTCTCGGTGTATGTTTTGTGTCGATTGATGGGGGATACATTAAGGCCCTCCTTTGATGGATCCTTTTCTATAGAATTCAACATATTATCTAGGAGAGGGATATATAAATCAACAAGTATCTTGGATCTTGCAATCCTCAATTGTAGGCCTTCTCGTGATCGATAGTGGGTTTACACCATTGGCTCTTGGTCAATTGATTCTATGAGTGTTCAACATCATATCCTCTATTCACACTCGCTATATTGTACTAGGTACCTTAGGGTCCATATTCCTCATCGATGGGTCCCTTTGCATCTATTAATTATATACATCAATGACTGGTAATCATATGGTTTCTACCATGCTCGACATCAACTCATCTATTCCCATGTTGTATATTTGTACCATCTGGTTTTAGGTCAAAGACCTTGGGATTGGGGCCACATCCTTCATTTAAAAAATCCCCTCACAAGTTGTGATGGAGTATATCACTTGTATATGAGTACTTTGAATAATTCAATGACAATTTCCTCAATGCTCATTGTCTTCCTGATATATATGTTTAGATCCACATTTTATTTGCTCATGGGTATGGTCATATTAATGACATAGATCCACATTTTATTGACTCATGCCTATAATATTTTTTATGACGTGGATCCACCATGTATTATTTCTTGGCCATGGTCTTTCATTTCATGTCATGGATCCACAATGTATTGTTTTTGTGACCATGCTTTGATACTATTCATAGTCTGAGTATGTCTACCTAGGGGATGGTCTATATATGCTTTTATCCTTGGTGTTTGATTGCATGAAATCTTTGACCTCCTGACCTCTTTTCTCTCTCATCACGTTGTGTCATGGATATTGTTTTATTGTAATATTTTTTGACCATCCATTCCTTTCCCAACCTCACACATTAGGGGAATATTTTATAACCTTAATTTCCACCCTACGAGACTAGAAGAGAATCCAATAGAAGGTGAAATCCAAGACACAAATCTAGCTCAGGATTCATGTCACTTTTGAATGGTCTCTCTTTTCATACATATGACAAAAATATTCTAGTCATTGTTCATCTATAGTGCAACCCCCACCACCCTTTGTAACCTTCTAGATTCATGGAGTTTTGAAGAGGTAAGTGAGGGATGATTTGGTTCTTTTCATCATGAACCTTGGAACTAACATAATTCGAGTATCCATTGGCCTCTAGAATATATAGAAGATCTCCCAAGCCTCTTCCAAGGATCTATATAAATAATTCAAATCTTGAGCATGATCAGGAAGAATCATTTACAAATCTATGCTCCCAAAATTCAGAGGAGCTTCTCCATCTACATCAATTGCAGTCAAGTTTCCTAGAGTGGTTAAAGAGCTAAGGAGGAGCAAGGAGCAAGGAGAAAAGATGAATGCATATGCATCATGAGGTAATTGTTGTTAAGAACCAAATATCAATATAGCATAGAAAAACCTCAGAAAAAGTACTCAACGCCTTGAAAAAGAGATAATTTCAGATAATAAGCCTCTTTAATGGGGCAACCTTCTTTTACCCCACTTAAATGTTCAAGTACAAGATAATTCCAAATGAAAATGTCTCCTTGGTATATATAGGAGACTAGGAGGTATAATTACAACTAATGGAATAAAGCCGACATAAATAAAATAACATTACTAATGTAATACGCCCTAATTAAGGGGTAATGAGCCAATATTAGGGCTTAACATGCCCCTCCCCTTGAGACAAGTGTTGTTCGTAATGCTTGATTAACTCTGGATGCTTCTATATAAAGTACTCATCTTCTCAAGTGGAATCTCCAGCCGATAGTTTCCTCCATTTAATGAGATACTCTGAAATGGATCTATTCCTCAGCTGGAAAATTCTTGTGTCAGTGATGGCTTTAGGATCCAATATGATTTTTCCTTCCTCCTCAAGTTCTGGAAATATAGTTTGAACTGGGATCTTATCGCCTATAACCTTCTTTAAGCATGAAACATGGAAAATTGGGCGTACTCGTGAAGATGTAGGCAACTCCAATTTGTATGCCATAGTACCAATCTTTTGCAACACCTTATAAGGGCCATAGTACTTTGGTGATAATTTATTATCCTTATTGGATTTCTTGAGGGACATCTATTTGTATGGTTGTAGTCTTAAAAACACCCAATCCCCTACTTCAAAACTTCTTTCACTACAATGTTGATCTGCTTGTTATTTCATGCAATTATGTGGCATGGTCAGGTTGTCCTATAAGATTTGGAGAACTTGTTGTTGATTCTCGATGTGATCTTCCACTGCTTGAACCTAAGATTTTTCTTTTAGAGAAGAAGTGATGGAAGGAGGGTGGTATCCATAAAGTTCCATAAATGGTGTCATGTTTGTTACAGTATGAAAGGAAGTGTTATACCACCATTCTACCAAGGGTAACCATTTGAACTATTGTGTTTGTTTATCAGAGACAAAGAAATGAAGGTAGCCTTCCAGACATTTGTTCACTATCTCGGTTTTTCCATCAGATTGAGGATGATAGGATGAGCTATGAGCCAATTGAGT
>JZKD02S0662903.1:65185-99335 GCA_000966675.3 Picea glauca | reverse complement strand
TGTGCAATCCTTTTTGCACCAACAAATCTTGCATATTTAGCTTCCACAACTCAAAGTTGTTCTTTCCATTAAAATTCTCTACCTCAAACCTTGCATTCAAAAAATTTCCCATTCTCCATGGACTCCTCCTTGGATCTTCGACTCAGCCCTTGGCTCTTTGAGAAACCCCCAATATGACTTCTCCTCGGATCTATGTGTGTGGACATGACCCTCCTCAACTCTTTGCATGTGGGTACGACCCTCCTTGATACTCTACGTGTGGGTATGACCCTCCTCTATGCTCTGCATGTGGGTATGTATAAAATTCTAGATATAATATAGTATGAAAAACATAAATATTTATCAAGCAATGGAAAAACAACAATAATATAACCAGATAAATATCAGAATAATGCCAGAATAACACCATAAAGAGCACCTTTATTACTGATAGCAATGTTCACTTGCCTCTTCGAGGGGGAAACCTCCAACAGAGCATAGCTCTATTACAATAATCTCCAAGACAAAACTTCTAATACCCTCTACTCCTATTTATACTAAATCTATCTATCCAAAAGAACAATCTAGAGGAAGATCCTTCTAGAAGTGGAAGCTTCTATTAGTTCTTCTTACATTTGACTTTTTATTCCTTATTGCTAGGCCTTATTAATATTGGCCTTTATTACATGGAAATATATTATTCTACCTATGTGAGGGGTTAGGAAGTTTAGGTACCTAACGTGCCCCCCCCCCTTAAAAATGGCCTTGTCCTCAAGGCTTGAGATGAGGAAATTGTTGCAGAATGGTAGCTAGTTCCCAAGTGGCATCTGCTAAATTTGTATCTTTCCACTGGACTAACACTTCCTTGATGGTGCACTAACTAATACGACGCTCGCACTAGTCCAACAATGCTTGTGGTTGCAACCAAATGAAGCCTTCTTCATCCAAATTGGGAAGGCTTGTTTGAGTTTGGCACTTAGTTCTAATCACCTTATTTAAGTAGGAGACATGAAAAATAGGATGGAGCTTAGTAGATTTTAAACTTGTACAATATCTACTTCTAATAGATATTGAGTAAAAGAACATAACAGATACAATGACAAATACAAACATTACATAGAGAGTTTTCCCCTGGAAACCCAAACCGAGAAAACCAACATATTCTATATTCATTCATGTGTGTTACATTGTTTACAATACAATATACATATAGGATCCAACGACATCCAAAACCCTAACCCAATGACCT
Organism: Picea glauca; assembly: GCA_000966675.3. NCBI lineage: Eukaryota > Viridiplantae > Streptophyta > Pinopsida > Pinales > Pinaceae > Picea > Picea glauca. The sequence goes on along the minus strand of JZKD02S0662903.1, from coordinate 98,107 downwards.
GGATTAGTCCACAACCCTATTTCCTTAACCGGAAATATAAAACCATTGGCAAAAACCATGTGCCAAAAAACCACCTAAATATGTGACATGTTTCCCGAGGCACGTGACACATTTCTCGAGGAAGAAAAAAATTTATCGGGGGCACTTCCCCTGAACCCCCACACGGGGAGAATTCGCTCCCCCTTCACCCCCCTACACGCCCGACTTATATGCTCATACACTACTACTCATGCAAATAATATAACACATACCCAACTTTCTCCCACTTGGTGTTTTCTTTGCATACAAGGGGTTACAGGGTTACATAGTCAACAATCCAAGGCAACAATGCCCATGGATCCTCTACACCAAGAGAATTTCTTAGTGCTCACATATTTTTTTAATGAATATTTAACATTCTTCAAAGTGTCCACCTTCATTAGCAATACTTTCTTTTCTTCAACCATGTCTCTCACAAAGTGATATTGAATATCAATATGCTTTGTCTTTGAATGATTAGCTGGGTTCTTTGCCAGAAAAATTGCACTCTGACTGTCACAATCTATCCTTACAGCTTGTTGTACCAACATGATGATGGGGCTCAAATCCCCTCATTCAACAGAAGGAACCAAACTCGCCACCGAGACCCAATTAGACTCTGCAATGTTTGGAGTGGAATGGTTCTCCAGATCTTACAATCTGGACAAATTATCGATGAGCTTTTGTTTTTTCCGGTGAATGCTCTTCCTTCGGTTAAGATAGTTTTTTTTGTATTTTCTCTTAGGTGGGGAAGGTACAAGAGATGCAAGCTAGTATAAACCAACTTGACGAAGATTGGACAAGAAGTTTAACTATTGGGAAGAGTTCGAGCTTGGGGTAACCCGCTACTCGAACATCTAGACAACGATCCTATACCAAAGGGCTTAGTAATAATACTTTAACCGAAAGAGCATCCAACTGTTGTCTAAGAAAACTACTTAACAAAAAGAATATGCATATATGATCAAGATCAGGGTAAGCAAAATAATTCATCTACCGAGACATTCATCACATAACTGAGGTAAACTACTTAGCATAGAGAAAGAAACATAATTGTAATCAATGTCACGGTAAGCAAAATAATTCATCTACCAAGACATTCATCACATAGAAGTACAATGATTTACTTTCATCATTTAAAGCAAGGAACATCAAAACATTGCACCAAATAACTTGACAACAAAACTAATTGCTCTTACTCATTTACTGCAACATTCATGGAACAGGAAAGGAAGTAATTCTTCTCCAACTCCAATCACATACATCTGATGAAAATAGCTCGTCTCTGGTCCAGAAGGACTTCTTAATTCATAACAGTCTCAAAATAATTATCAACAACCAAAAGAAAAGATTTCTTACAACAACCATTGACCCTTTTACCATCGGTCGATGTTCTTATTTATAATATAAAGTCTTAACAATAATTAACGGTGAAATACAATTTGAGCTAATCAAGAATCTCCACATGGCGTCATCATCTAACAGTATTTCAATAGTTGTTTCTTGAAAAGGGTGGACTCTTTCATAATCAAACAATCTAATAAAGAGTTCTTCATAGATGTTGGCCCATGGAAACTTGTGATGTTCCATTGGAGCCACATAGATTTCCCTGATGTCTGCTACGTGTGCCCGATATTTTGCGAGGTTGAAGTTCAACTTCTGAAGTATGGCTCTGGCTTTGATTGGATTTCCTATGAATTGTTGTACTTTCTCAGGCTTTGCATCGGTGACCTTTGCACATTCTTTGGCCCATGACGCATCTTGTTCAGCGCACAACTTGATCATTCTACTTAGGTCGATTAATATCGGGATGCTGAAATTGGGAGCTCAACATACTTCATCGCTTCAGTGATTCTTTTAGTTCTTCGGCAGGATCATAGGACAGACTCTAGTCAGAGATCGGGAAGGTTCTTCCTGCAATTAAACAAAATTAGTTTAGTGATCAAGCAACCCATGATCTGACATAAATAAACAAAACATCAACACGTACCTGTGCAGCTTGCTAGTCTTAGTCATTTTTAATACTTACATGATCCCAAATGCTTCCTTCAAGTGACCTGTAAATCCGTCGCTCCTCTTTGGTATAAATGAACACCTCAACCTGTTGTAGTGTGGCTAATCAAGTACGATAGACATGAATGTATAATTATCACAGTAATTACTTGAACTTTGGGGAAAAGGGAATCGAGGATGAATTATGCATGTGTGTGCTCCCGAGAGGTCGAATATCATATAGAGAAGGTCGTTAAATGCCTTCGGAACTCGTACCACCAAGCATGCCCAGCGTCATTTATAAATAACGAAGGTTTGGAGGTTCAAAAGGATCTCACTGCATGCTTTCCTGCAACCCCAATCGACAACGCTTTCATGTTCTGGATCACATCCGTCGATTAGCTGCAGCATGCCAAAATTTTTCAAACTTCATGTGGCAAGGCGTGGGCATTATGTTGGCGAGCCTAGTGTCGCTCTTTGATTTCCCTATAAATCCAGGAGCGTTGCGAGCAATCCTTCTTATATGCCAAGCTCATATTCCCTGGGGATCTGGTTCGGTAAGTTCATCTTGGCGATGTCCAGTTGAGTAATCCTTTTCCATCTGTGAATGCCTTGAGTCTCTTACTCTTTGCGATTATGGGATCTCCTTCAAACATGGGACGAGGTCCATGAGGCAGCCGGAGTGCGAGGTCTCAGTCCCAATGAACCTGGGACTCCTTCTTGTGGGATTTAAGAGGTACAACTATCTGCCCGAAGGTAGCGTCAGCTTCCAAACATACACTTGGGGTGGTCGCAGATACGTCCGGGAGAAATAAGCTGGATATTGTGCCTTCTCCAGGACTGAAATCGCGGAAAAGAGGAAGGCCTAAGAAGAAAACTTGAGAAGGAGAGGGGGACTACCCCAAGGATGAAATGAGTGCATGTCCAACCCTCGAGGAGTTTGTAATGCCTACCGATCGTTCGGAGTTGGTCGGGATCACTGGCAAAGGAGGAAAAAGAAGAAAGTGGAGGGCTGAAGAGCTGGGTGCTTCCGTCGAAAATTTTGCTTAGCAACTAGAGTAGGCTCAATTTTCAATATCCGAGATTTACCAAGATAATAGGGAACTGCGACTTCAGTTGGCGGAAAAAACCCAGAGGATACCACCGCCGCAAGGTCACGCGGGGAGCACCGTTTGGCTGCAGAGACAACTTTGGAAAGCACAAGACACGACCATGGAGTTACGCGAGGCACAATGGATGGCGGCGACAATGGAGCATAAGACACCACAAAGCACGAAAGAAAACTTGAGAGAGGACCAAAGAATAGGAGATACGTAGTTAGCGGGTTCTCACCCTGTGTTCCTAGAAGTGTGGCTTAACACCTCTTTGTCTCTCTTTTTTGTAAAATTTTGTAATCTCATGGCGGCTGGGCAGGTTAGCCGAGTCGTCGAGGTTGTCTATTCGTATGTAAACCAACCCCGGCGGAGGTTTTTGATTGTGTATAAAGAAAAAATTTAAAAGTATCATGCTGTGAATCAAACGTGTATTCTTCTTTAAATCTTTTGCGTAAAATATTAGATCTTTTGGAATAATTGTTATTAGTTCATGAGTTTGTTAATGTTTTTCTTTGTAAAACATTGATATCAATTACTACTTCCGTGGGATTATCAATTTTGGTTATTAAAAAAAAATTTAATCATGGAAAGATATTCGGCTAGTGGATAAGGTCATGCTTGCAATTTCACTTGTACCAAGATTTTTTTGAGAAAAGACTAGAGGTCACAACTTCTGATACCAAGAGTCGTTGGAGCGATTAATTAGTTCCCTCTCACCGATACTGAAATTGTTTCGGGAGTTCAGTGGTCGACAGTGTTACTTTTATCTATGTGCGGTGCTTACAATCACACTTTTCTGCCAAAGCCGAAAGAATCGGCCTTTGGTGAAATCTTTTCGGAGACTATATTCGTAAAACAAGATACTCTTATCGGTCGACGCCGAAGAATGTCGGCACTCGACTACTTTGACTTCCCATAAAATTTTCTCTACCTTAATCTTTCACCGATGTCAAAATTCTCAAGTAAGCCAGGAGAAATCTGGGTCGCTGGTTCCTTGACCAGTCGTGGTGTTTCTCAAGATGGTTCTTAATATGCTAAAGAGAAACTCGGATATGAAACATATTAGATAATAAGGTTATCAGGCTCAAACCACGGTGAAAACAATCGAAGGTAGAAGACAAGGTGGTACCCAAAAGGAAGTGGTCACAAAACTTTTAGGGTGTGTTGAGCACTCAACAAATGGCGATTCACTGGGCGAACGCAGAATCTCTGTCCCATAAAATAGATATCTCCAGGCCTTCTTTTATTTGTGCCAACTAGAAATATATATGTATTATATGTATTATATATATATATATATATATAACTTTAATTGTGTTGTTATTATTGGAAGTACTGCTTTAGGGCTTGGCCATTTACCGAGAGGGCGTCAGGTTCCCCTCTCAGATTTTTCAAATGATAAGTACCTACCTCGATCTTCTCAGCCATCTGAAAAGGCCCAAGCCATAGGCTCTGAAACTTGGAATTCTTGCCTTTGGGTTCATTTACCCTATCCCACTTTAGAACTAAGTCTCCTACTTTAAAATTCTTTTCTTTAGCCTTATGCTTATCGACCCATGTTTTCACTATCTGCTGATGGGATAAAAATTTAAAATTAGCCCTTTGCCTCTCTTCCTCTAGCATGAGCAGAGTGTTGATTCTTTGTTTCATGGTCGAAGATTTATCATCGTTAGAATCTTGCGCCAATTAGAGAGATGGAAGATAAATCCCATTCGTGAGAATGGATTCTTGTCCGTAGACCAAGAAGTGCGGGGAATTCCCTATAGTGTCTTTGGGTGTGACCCTATCAGCCCATAGGGAATTATGGAGTTAGTTATGCCAATTTCTGTGGTTATCCACAACCGTATTCTTTAGTATCATCACCAGATTCTTATTGGTTGACCCTGCCACATCGTTTCCCTGAGGGTAATAATTTGCAGAGTACTTGATTATGATTCCTTTGTCCAGAGGGAACTCTGTCAATAGGGTAGAGGAGAAGTAGACTGCATTATCAAAGACTAGAATGGAAGGAACACCAAACCATGTAATTAATTGTTTTTCTATAAATTGGATGACTATTTTCTCATTTACATGGGTTAGAGGGATGGCCTCTACCCACTTTATGAAATAGTTGGTGGAATTAAGAATATACTTGTGCAATTTCGAAGAATTGGGCGTAATTTCTCCTATGATATCCATCACCCACTACTCAAATGGTCTAGAGATGGTTATAAGCTGAAGTGGGATTGCTTCCCTTCTCTCCTTGCTAGCACTTATTTGACAAGTCTTACAATTCCTAGCATAATCATGAGCGTCTTTGAACAAAATGGGCCAATAATAGCCGACTCTTAGAACCTTATGAGCGGTGGTGTTCCCTGCAAAATGTCCCCTAGTGGGGCCATCATGGAGTTCTTTCAACACTTTATCGGCGTCTACACGTTTGAGACATCTCAGTAATACCCCATCATAGTTGATCCAGAAGAGTACCGAATTTATGAGGCAATATTGTGCGGATTTTAATCGGAGGGCTCTCCTTTCTCTGGGGTTGAGGTTTTTGGGACAAGTCTCGTTATGTAATAGATGAGACAAATCCTTGTACCAGGAGTCCAGTCCTGACGAAATGTATGATGCTTCACTACACCACAATGTTATTTCATTATCCCACCCTGGATCTTGGTTTGCTTGATCTTGAGCTTCTGCTGCGATCTCACACAAACTTTGTCCTTTTACGACGGGTTTTATATGTAGATCAAATTCCTGGACTACCGCCATCCGGTTCCCTCTTCTTTCTCCCATTTCATGTTGGGTAAACAAGGATTGGACTGCGGGGTGTGGCATAATCACCTTAGTGTGATTCTTAAGAATGTACGACCTAAAATGATTTACTGCTTTATAGACTACATAGGCCTACTTGTCTATGGTGAGGTAATTGAGCTTAGCTCCTTGAAGGTTGGTTCTCATGAATGACACCGGGGCTTCGTTGTTGTCGTCATCCTTCTGAGTCAAAACCGTAGCTAGCGATTGGTCAAAGGCGAAAGTATAAAGGTTGAAGTCTCTATTGAAATTGAGACTTCGCAATACTGGGGCCCTGGATGAGGCATCTTTGATACTTTTGAAAGCGTCTTTTCATTCATCATCCCACTTAAAATCGTAATCTTTGCGAATCATTTTTTGTAAGGGTTTGATGATTTCGGTGAAGTCGGGGGTGAGTTTCCTTACAAAATTAATTTGCCTGAAAAAAGATTGCATAGCCTTCTTGTTATGGGGTAGCGGGAGTTGAGCTATGGCTTTAATCCTTTCAGGGTCTATGCGAATTCCCACTTGAGATATAATATGACCTAACAACTTAACTTCTTCAACACCGAATATAGTTTTATTAGGATTGAGTGATATATCGTATTTTCGACATCTTTCAAACATCTGAGTTAAGTGTTGTATGCGTTCCTCTCTATTCTTTGAATACACTGTTATGTCATCTAAATGCACTACCATGCACTTACCTATAAGTCCCTGAAACGCCACGTCCATTGCCCTTTGAAAGTTTGCTCCTACGTTAATCAAGCCAAAAGGCATGCATTTATAAGTGAAGGTTCCCCATTTGGTCCGGAAGGTATTTTTTAATTGGTCTTCCTCTGAAACCAACACTTGGTTGTATCCTGAGAAACCGTATAGAAGGGAGAAAATTTCCGAGCTCGACACAGTCTATAGGAGTTTCTCCATCGGCAGGACGGGATAATTGTCCTTTTCTGAAGCTCTGTTGAGATTCCAAAAGTCTACGCATAATCAGATTTCTCATGACTTTTTTCTTACTGGAACAAGGTTCATTACCCAGGTGGAATGTCTAACTTGGAAAATTATCTTCACATCTAAAATCTTCCTTAAATCTTGATACATTAGGGGTTCCAAGGATGGGTGGTACTTTTGAAGATTCTATTGAAAAGGTTTGAATTCGGGTTTCAATGGGATGGTGTGTTGAATGATGCGGGTATCATACATTTTCAAATCTTTATAGGACTAGGTGAACACATCCTGGTATTGTTTGAATAATTTGAAGTGGGCTTTCCTCTCCTCTTTAGATATCATTTTGCCAAGATTTACATACTTTGAGTTGTCTGGGGTTCCAAGATTTATAGTTTCGTGGAGGGGGCATGAGCTACCAGTATTTGTGTTTTTAGGTCCTTTGAATCATTCCTTTAGATCAAACAAATTCTCTATATTTTCTATCCCTTTTGGAATTGTGTGAGCCTTTGGTTTATCCATGTGTTGACCCTCCCAAGGACTAGTTTTTGTTAGTTTCTCTTGGAACTCTTCAACGTCAATAGTGATGTCTTTGAAGTTGTCTTGATTAGTCAAGAATCTTATGATTTGTTCATCCCCTTCAAAGACTTTCCAATTAGAGATATTATTAGGTACCGATGGCTTGTAGAGAAGTTCTACAGTGAATCAGGAGGCTTCGTAATCTTCTAAAGGTGAGAGTCTTGAAGTAGCGGTGGCTAAGGATTCAGTAAGGATGTTCTTCGCTCTAGGGATCGTAGTGATATTGAAAGCTTCAAAGCATTCTATCATCCTCTGCACCTCCTGTTAGTAGTTCTTAAGATGAGGGGAGTTACATTGTATAGTGTTTCTTACTTGTCTAATAATGATTTCCGAGTCTTTGAACACCTTTAATTCCTTGAAATTAAGATCTATGGCTTTCTTTAACCCTTGTACCAAGGCTTCATACTCGGCAGTGTTGTTGGTGCACTCGAATTCTAGTATACAAAACAAGAAATGGTGTTTACCCTTTTGATCGATGAGGATGAACCCTGCTCCCGAACCCCCTTGTGACTTGGATCCATCAAAATGAAGGGTCCAAATTTGTGAGCGATGATTTCCATTCCAATCAATGTTCCACTCTTCGATATTTTCTTCCAGAAGACCTAACACTAGGTCTGGACAAAAGTGAGAATCTTCCATTGGCATCGGGAATTCTTCTTGAAAGATCATCTTGGAGCTTTGGGTAAGAGAAACCTCAGACAAAAGAGGAGCAAAATTTCCAAAGTGAGAATCACAAGAATAATTCCCTAGTATGGGAAAATCGATACAGGCTGGTTCGTTCGGGGTTTCTAGATCAGTGACCATATGTTTTAAATATGTTTCCCTATCAATTCTGATCATGTTCTTGTATCCCTTCAGCGGTAGCCAAATGTGTGGCCATTCTGTGCTGAAGTATCCGTTTAGTTTTTCTACCAATCTCGGCTCAATAATAGACCATATGCCTCAGGGATATCCACCATAATGATGTCAATCACTTGCACGAAATTAGGATGAGTGGCTACCATGATCATCACATCTTTGAGTTCCCCCATGACTCTAACCTGGGTCCTGTCTAGTTGTATGACATGATTATCACTTTTTAGAGGGACAACACCTAATTTGTTACAAACGGCCATGGTCATGACATTGGAAGATGCCCCAGAGTCCACCAGACAGTTGTAGAGATTCCTATTGAAGACTTTGAATGTTAAAAGAAAAGGTGGTACAAAAGGCCTCTCCTTCCTACCTTCTTAGTAGATGTTTATCACTGGTTTTCTTGCCAAATCCATAGGGGGTAGATTCTTCTCCTGACCATCGCTGGTGGTCGGGTTTTCTACCGAACTTAGAGCTTGCAACAAAAGGTCTTTCTATTGAGGGATTCTACATATGTCCATAACCGATAAATTATCTTTCAGCTTCTTCAAATCTTTTACTACATTTTAATCTAATTTAGGAGAATCATGAGTATGGATACTTATAGGATTTTTACCAGGAGAGAAAGTCATTCTCGAGCGATCGGGAGTTAATTTACTTTGTGAGTCACAGGTGGCATTGGTATCTTTTGGGTCGGGTTGACCCTTACTACATGTTTGTACCACTGATATCTTTGCAGTTGGTGCCTAAGGTTTAAACAGATCATCCGAATATGCAATAACATCGAGATCCCATATTAGCATGGTCATTTCTTGTGGTGGGTCATCCTCTTCCTGATCGACAATGTTAAAGGCCGAACTACTGGATGGTTGGGTCAGAGAGACTTTGCCCAGAAAATGATTGGCCATTAAATTCATGGCATGGCCCCACTAAGGACATTCCAATTCTGAGTGGTTCTCTTAGTGGTATGTACAGAAAGAATCGGACGCGACATTCCCTAAGTCAATGTTTATTTTGGTCGGGGGAGGTTCAATTGCTTTGAAAGGCTGCTTTCTTTTAAATAAAGGATTATAGGGTCTTTGGCCTTTGTTTCCCTCACCTGCATTTCTTTTCATATCTATAATCTCATTTGATAGTTTCTTGACCATGCGTTGCAGGTCTTCTATATCTCCATTACCCTTATTGGGAATTGGTTCAACCTGCTTCCCTGATGGTCTAGTCAAGAGGATTCCTCTCTTGGGAGGGGGTTGGCTTTATTTTCTCACTAGATATGCCTAGCCTTCTTTACACCCTTTCATCTAGAACTCTATCATATTTTCCTCTTTGAAATTATTCACGAGGGTTTTCTTAGCGGCTCTTTTAACGAACATGGAAATAGAGGCCAGAAGCACATTGGCATAGACCTTGATTTGCAACTCTTGAGCCGGTTTCACCACGGGCTAAAATTTGTTTAGGATAGTCATGAATATTTGACCCTTTCCTTTGGGGTCATGGTGGCTGTGAATAATTCATCCATAAGGGCTCCCATGGTAGTTTCTTCGAAAAACTTGTCTAGGAAATCCAGCTGGTTATGGATCCTACTGGCAAGTTAAAATACCAAGTGGAAGCCAAGTTCTCAAACATGTAGGGGAAAAGTCTGCATACCACGTCTTCATGTTGAATGTTCATAAGCCTGATCGCGAGTATGAACTTCTTGATATGATCTTTGGGCAATCCTGAGGTTTTAGGATCATACTTGGGGAGAAACTTTTTCAGGTGTCAAGGGAGATTGTGTACTTGTCCAAGGATGGCCACAGCATCCCCGACCAACCAAGGTTGGTTGTCTTGAAGTGGAACTTCCCTCTCCTCCTCTCGACCATTGTTCTCTTCCATATCTTTGGAGTCAGAGTCAGTCTCTTCCTCTTCTGAAAGATCGTTAGTTTCGGAGATGTCACAGACTGTCGTCTTGGGTATGAGGTCAAGAGGTTATTAGATTTCGACGATCACAACTTCTATTAAGTCTTCGACGGAGTGTATGAAAACTTCATTGAGAGTGCTAACTACTAGTCTTCTTTGTTGTTTTCTTCGAAGGAGGATGGGGGTGAAGGGAAACGTGTCGATTTGATGGGCGTAGGCTCTGGTAATCCTTCTAAACTGATTCACTTCCTCGTGAGGGAGGGTGTAAGGTATTTTAGGGTGAATATAACCTTCCTTGGAGTGGGGTGAGTTATTCGCTTCCAGAGTACTAAGTAAAGGTGGGTTGTCTGTTGGATGACTAGCCATGAATGTGGGTTGTTACAAATCTATAGGTTGTATGAAATATCATATAACTTACATATTCAACCATTCATTCTTAGCCCCTCCTTCTAGCACCAATTATGTTGATAGGGCTTAAATCCCCTCATTCAACAACAGGAACCAAATCTGCCACCAAGGCCCAATTAGACTCCGCAGCGTTTGGAGTGGAATGGTTCTCCAGATCTTACAATCTGGCCAAATTATCGATGAGCTTTTATGTTTTCTGGTGAGTGCTCTTCCTTCAGTTAAGACAATTTTTTTTTCTGTGTTTTCTCTTAGGTGGGGCAAATACAAGAGATGCAAGCCAATATAAACCAACTTGACAAAGATAGGAAAATAATTTTAACTATTGGGAAGGGGTCGAGCTTGGGATAACCCGCTACTCGAACATGCAGAAAACGATCCTATGCCAAAGGGATTAGTAATAATACTTTAATCGAAAGAGAATCCAACTGTTTTCTGAGAAAACTACTTAACATAAAGAAGACACATATATGATCAAGATCAGGGTAAGAAAAATAATTCATCTACTGAGACATTCATCACATAATTGAGGTAAACTACTTAGCATAGAGAAAGAAACACAACTGTAATCAATGTCACGATAAGTAAAATAATTCATCTAACAAGACATTCATCACATAGAAGCACAATGATTTAATTTCATCATTTAAAGCAAGGAACATCAAAACATTGCACCAGATAACTTGACAACATAATTAATTTCTCTTACTCATTTACTGCAAAATTCATGAAACAGAAAAGGAAGTAATTCTTCTCCAACTCCAATCACATACATCTGATCAAAATAGCTCATCTCTGGTCCAGAAGGACTTCTTAATTCGTAGCAATCTAAAAATAATTATCAACAACCAAAAGAAAATATTTCTTACAACAACCATCGACCCTTTGACAATCGGTCAATGTTGCTATTTATAATATAAATTCTTAACAGTAATTAACGGTAAAATACAATTTGAGCTAATCAAGAATTTCCACATGGTGTCATCATCTAATAGTCTTTCAATAGTCCACCCGAGTTGTTTCTTGAAAAGGGTGGACTCTTTCATAATTAGACCATCTGATAAAGAGTTCTTCATAGGTGTTGGCCCATGGAAACCTGTGATGTTCCATTGGAGCCACATAGATTCCCCTGATGTCTGTTGCGTGTGCCCGATATTTTGCAAGGCTGAAGTTCAACTTCTAAAGTATGGCTCTGGCTTTGATTGGATGTCCTACAAACTGTTGTACTTGCTTAGGATTTTCATTGGTGACCTTTTCACATTCTTCGACCCATGACGCATCTTGTTCGATGCACAACTTGATCATTTCTCTTAGGTCGATTAATATCAAGATGTCGAAATCAGGAGCTCGACATACTTCGTCACTTTGGTGATTCTTTCAGTTCTTTGGTGGGATCACAGGACAGACTCTAGTCGATGATCAGGAAGGTTCTTCCTGTAATTAAATAGAAGTAGTTTAGCGATCAAGCAACCCATGATCTAACATAAATAAACAAAAGATCAACATGTACCTGTGTAGCTTGCTAGTCTCAGTCATTTTTAATACTTACGTGATCCCAAAGGCTTCCTTCGAGTGACCTGTGAAGCCATCACTCCTCTTTGGTATAAATGAACACCTCAACATGTTGTAGTGTGGCTAATCAAGTACAATAGAAACGAATGTATAATTATCACAGTAATTACTTGACCTTTGGGAAAAAGGGCATCGAGGACGAATTATGCATGTGTGTTCTCTTGAGAGGTTGGATATCGTACAAAGAAGTTCGTTAAATTCCTTCGGAACTCGTACCACCAAGTGTGCTAAGCACCATTTATAAATAACGGAGGTTCATAGGTTCAAAAGGATCGAAAGGATCGCACTGCACACTTTCTTGCAACCCCGATCGACAACGCTTTCATGTTCTGGATCGCATCCATCAATTAGTTGCGGCTTGCCAAAAAATTTCAAACATCATGTCACAAGGTGCAGACATTATGTTGGTGAGCCTAGTGTTGCTCTTTGATTTCCCTATAAATCTAGGAGCTTTGCGAGAAATCCTTCTTATATTCCAAGCTCATATTCCTTAGGGATCTAGTTTTGTAAGTTCATCTTGGCAACGTCCAGTTGAGTAATCCTTTTCCATCTACGGATGCCTTGAGTCTCTTACACTTTGCGATTATGGGATCTCCTTCAAACATGGGATGAGGTCCACGAGGCATCCAGAGTGCGAGGTCTCAGCCCCAGGTCACTTGTGACTCCTTCCTGTGGGATTCGAGAGGTACAACTATCTTCCCGGAGGCAACATCAGCATCCAAACACGGGCTTGGGATGGTTGCCGATACATTTGGAAGAAATAAGCTGGAGACTGCGCCTTCTCTGGGACCAAAATTGCGGAGAAGAGGAAGGCCTAAGAAGAAAACTCGGGAAGGAGAGGGGGACCACCCCAAGGCCGAACTGAGTGCACATCCAACCCTTGAGGAGTATGTAATTCCTACCGATCGTTTGGAGTTGGTTGGGACCGCTAGAAAAGGAGGCAGAAGAAGAAATGGGAGGGCCGAAGAGCTGGGTTCTTCCGTCGAAAATTTCGCTCAGCAACTAGAGCAAGCTCAATTTTCAATATCCGAGCTTTACCAAGAGAATAGGGAATTGAAGCGTAGTTGGTGGAAAAAACCTAGAGGATACTATCGTTGCAAGGTCACTCAGGGAGCACCATTTGGCTGCAGAGACAAATTCGGGAATCATAAGACACGATCATGGAGTTATGTGAGGCGCAGCGAATGGTGGTGACAAGGGAGCATAAGACACCACAAAGTGTGAAAGACAACCTGAGAGAGGACCAAAGAATAGGAGATACGTAGTTAGGGGGTTCTCACCCTGTCTTCCTAGAAGTGTGGATTAACACCTCTTTGTATTTCTTCTTTGTAAAATTTTGTAATCTCACGGCGACTGGGAAAGTTATCTAAGTCTTCGGGGTTGTCTATTCGTATGTAAACCAAGCCTGGTGGAGGTTTTTGATTGTGTATAAAGAAAAAGTTTAAAAGTATCATGCTGTGAATCAAACGTGTATTCTTCTTTAAATCTTTTGCGTAAAATATTAGATATTTTGGAATCATTGTTATTACGTCGTGAGTTTGTTAATGTTTTTCTTTGTAAAACTTTGATATCAATTACTACTTCCACGGGATAATCGATTTTGGTTATTAAAAAAAAAATTAATCATGGAAAGATATTCGGCTAGTGGATAAAGTCATGCTTGGAATTTCACTTGTGCAGAGAGTTTTTTGAGAAAAGACTAGAGGTCACAACTGTCGATACCAAGAGTCATTGGAGCGATTAATTATTTCCCTCTCTCCGATACCAAACTTGTTTCAGGAGTTCGGCAGTCGACCGTGTTTCTTTTATCTATGTGTGGTGCTTACAATCACACTTTTTTGTTGAAGCCGAAAGAATCAGCCTTCAACGAAATATTTTCGGAGGCTATATTCATAAAAAGAGATACTCTTATCAGTCGACACTGAAGAATGTTGACACTTGTCTGCTTTGACTTCCCATACAATTTTCGCTACCTTAATCTTTTACCGATGCCGAACTTCTCAAGTAAGTTGGGAGAAATCTGGGTCGTTGGTTCCTTGACCAGTCGTGGTGTTTCTCAATATGGTTCTTAATATGCTCAAGATAAACTCAGATATGAAACATATAAAATAATAAGGTTATCAGGCTCAAACCACGGTGAAAACAATCGAAGGTAGAAGACAAGGTGGTACCCAAAAGGAAGTGGTCACAAAACTTTTAGGGCATGTTTTGCACTCAACACAACCCAATACCTGAACACAATCTTTGTAACCATACTGCTTCCTTACTTGCATGAGTGGTTGCCATGTATTCAACTTTTGTAGTTGAAAGTGCCACTATATCCTATCTTTTTCTCATCCAACTTATTTCTCCTCCAAACAGGTTAAACACATACCCACTTGTAGATCTCCTACGATATAGATCTCCATCCCAGTTTGCATCCACAAATTTATGTATATCCATCACTTTGTCCAATATCGGTCTTCCTTCGTAGCACAATCCATAGCTATCACTTCCATGCAAATACCTGAAAACCCTTTTTACTGTTGTCCAATGTTCATTCCCTGGTTTTGACATATACCTACTCAAAACTCCCACTGCATGTGCAATGTCCTGTCTAGTATAGACCATTGCATACATAAAATTGCCAACTGCACGCGCATATGGAACAAGAGACGTGTCCTCCTCCTCTTCATGTGTCTTGGGACACTGATCCACATATAACTTTACACCAACAGGAATAGGAACCTTGACCGGTTTACATTCCTGCATATTAAACCTCTGCAATATTGTCTCAACATATTTTATCTAATTTAACCTGAGTTTCCTCCTTTTCATATCTCTTTTAATTTCCATGCCCAAAATGAAATTTGAAGCACCGAGATCCTTCATTTCAAATTTAGAGGACAACTGAGTTTTCACATCCTGGATAATCTCCTTGTTGTTTCCTATCAACAACATGTCATCCACATACAAGACCAATAAAATCAAATGATCACCAATTAATTTAAAATACACATAGTGATCCTCTTTGCTTCTTGTGAAGCCAAGTCCCAACATATAAGTATCAAATTTTTGATACCACATCCTTGGTGATTGTTTTAAACCATACAGGGACTTTTTCAACTTGCATATCAGCTTCTTCTTTCCCTTCACAACATAACCT
This sequence comes from Picea glauca, assembly GCA_000966675.3. NCBI lineage: Eukaryota > Viridiplantae > Streptophyta > Pinopsida > Pinales > Pinaceae > Picea > Picea glauca. The sequence goes on along the minus strand of JZKD02S0662903.1, from coordinate 82,837 downwards.
TCTAGTTGCTTCATATAGATTTCTTCTTCCAGATCCCCATGTAGGAATGTTGTCTTCACATCCATTTGTTCTATTTCAAAATCAAATGCAGAAACAATAGATAACATAAATCTTATGGAGGTTAAATTGGAAACATGAGAAAAAATATCACCAAAATCAATTCCCTCAACTTGGGAATAACCCTTTTCTACTAACCGATTTTTGTATTTCTCCACTTTTCCTTTTGCATTCAGCTTATTTTTAAATACCCATTTGTCGCCAATGGGATTTCTTCCAATTGGAAACTCCACTAGATCCCAAGCCTCATTCTTATCCAAAGATGCCATTTCTTCATTCATGGCCCTTTTCCAGAGATTTGCATCCTCTGAATCCACATCCTTCGTGACAATTCTAGGATCATCATCAGTAATAGACAAAGAAAAATTTGAATGGAAATCAGATGGAGTATACCTTTCCAGTAGCCTTCTTTCTCGAACCAATCACCTCAATACTGGAGTGTGAGGATCTTCTTCTTATTATTCTTGTTCCTCTGTAGAGTCTGACTCGTCATGTTTTAAATCAAACTCTATTTTCTTTGGTTCTTCCTTACTTGGTAGGACTTCCTGTTTAAAAACATCCTTCATTTCTCTAAATACCACATCTCGACTATACACTACCTTCTTAGTTTCTGGGTTCCAAAACTTATAACCTGTGAGACCATCTTTGTATCCAATAAAGATACACTTTTCGGCCTTCTTATCTATCTTACTCATGTTTTCCTTTGGAACATGAACATATGCATCACAACCAAATACCTTGAGATGTGTGAAAGAAGGTTCCATACCAGTCCATACCTCTTGTGGAGTCTTGTCATCCAACGTTCACGAGGGTGATCTGTTGACCATGTAACATGCAGTATCCACTGCCTCTGCCCAGAATTCGTGCCCTAGCCAGACACCATTGAGCATGCACCTTGTTTTTTCCATTAACGTCACGCTCATCCTTTCTGCAACTCCATTCTATTGAGGTGAATATGGGGTAGTCTTCTGCCTTGTTATACCACACTTCATACAGAATTATTCAAATTCAATCTCGCAGAACTCTCCGCCATTATCTGTCCTTAGCACCTTAATTCTTTTCTTTGTTTGATTCTCAACAAGGGCCTTAAACTGTTTAAACCTGTCAAAGACTTTCGATTTATTCTTGAGGAAATGTATCCAAGTATTCCTCGAGAATTCATCTATAAATGAGACATAGTACACGTATTTTCCCAATGATGGGATCGACACAAGTCCAAAAACATCAATGTGAACTAGCAGTAAGATTCCTTCTACCCTCTTTGCACCAGAGGGGAATCTTACTTGATTTTTCTTCCCATATAGATAATGTTCATGGAAATCAAAATCCAGAGAACAGTTAGACATACCTTCAACCATACATTTACAATGTAGTATTCAAATACCCTTCTCTCCGATATTCCCTAGTGTTTGATGCGACAACATAACCTTTTCTCCAAAGACTGTAGGAGTTATTTCTTCTTCAACTCCAATATCAGGAAAAATGGAACTATTACACCCATCACTAATAGTTCTTCCTTCCATCTTATATAGAGTTCCAAACCAAACTCCTTTTAACAACACCATTTCTCCTCGAACCATCCTACATGTTTCCTTTTCAAATATTGTTTTTACCCCCACATCGTCCATTTTTCTTATAGAAATCAAATTTCTGGCCAAACCTGGGATGTGCAGAACACCAGGAAGTGTTCTAATCCTTCCATATATAATCCTCAACTTGAATTTTCCTCGTCCTATGATTATTTTTGTCAAATAATCATCTAAGAAAACATTACCTCCATCATACCTTTCATATTCGCAGAACCACTCCCTATGGGGAGTCATATGAAAGGATGCCCCATAGTCAACCAACCATGCCTCAAGATCGGCATGTCTGCTTCAAGAAGTGAAGTACACATCCCCTCCTTCCTTGGAGGTCTTTTCTTCTGTAGAATGAGATTCTTCAGATCCCTTCTTTTTCTCAACCTTGGATCTACACTGCTTCTTGTAGTGCCCTTCTTTTCCACATCTCGAACATACCCTTACAAATTTTCTGGGAGATTTAGATCTACCCTTAGACTTAGATCTCCCACTTGAGAAATAATATATATTCCTTTCTTGGGAACGTCCTCTTGCAAATAATGCGTCTGTTCTCTTTCCTTCCATATTCTTCTGTCTCATCTCCTCCGACAACAAGGATGAGACCACTTCATCAAACTTCAAGGTAGTTGTATTACTACCTATGACCACAGCCAGACTATCCCGGGAGTCTGGTAAAGAACACTGTCTTCATCTAAAATCTTAATATCAACAAATACTAACTGACTTACCACAGTATTGAAGGCATTCAATGTAAGGTCTCTTCCAACAGAGCCTTATAAATCATAAAGTTAAATATAGACATGCTAACCTAATCTTAAACCATTCATTATTCATCATAATGATCCACGACATATTCAACATATTAAAATTTATGAGAAGATTATAATCAATTGCATAACAGAGAAGAATAATGAAATACATACCTCTAACTGATGCTACTATTGTCCCCAACTTTGCTTGATGCACTACCCAAAACCGTCTAACCACCTAGGCAACTAGGAACATAGCCTCTCCATCTCCCTAGCTCCAGGATTCTGTAAGGATTCCTGCCCCCTGAGCCCAAAACTCCCAGCCATAGGTGCCCCCTTGTAATAGTCCTTCCACAAGCTTCTCCCGCCCAAAATAAATCCCCAATAAAGTCTCCTAATCTGAAAAACAATTCTCCCTACAAAAAAAAAATGTCCCCCTCTCCCGAGTGTTTTTCCCCCTCATAACCCCCTTTCCCATTCACTGCCTCCTCCTTTCATTAAGACTCACCCACCTTATCTCTCCATTCAATGCCAACCACCTTATCCCTCCATTCATTGCCAACCACCTTATCCCCTTCTCCTTAATGGTTCCATCCTTCGATATGTTAAGTTTTCTTTTAATAAATTAAATTTATTAAACTTAAATTCATTACCCAAATATTTAATGAGTTAATTAATTAATATACATTAAACAATAAATAAATTATTATTATTAATAAATAATAATTAATTAATTAGTATACATTAGGGCAATTAATTAATTAAACTTAATAAACCTTAAACAATTATTTAACTTTGACAATTAGTTATTTAACTATGGTTGTTACATACACCCACCCTTCAGGAAACTTTGTCCCGAAGTTTAAATTATTTTATGATAGAAGGGAAAAGACACATGGTTCACACATTCATAACAAATAATTGACATTATTAGTAAGTAAGCCAAGAAAACTCATACATACTAGTGTACATGTGTAGCTAGTACATACAAGTCTCGTGCATGTACTAATAACAATAACTTTCATCTCTATAGTAACTTATGTATGCATCCAACCCATTCAACAAGACTATTCATTTTATAAAAGATAATAACCCAATCAAATGTTTATGAATTCCCTTAATTAAAATAATTTGGCTCAACAATTTTATTTAGACAATTGTAGTTTAGTTAAGTAATTATGAATATACATATATACACATTTTCTTTTCAGAAGGAAAAAAAATAAATTCCACCATAAGGAAAATCTCCATACACTCTCAACTATTTCTACTCATCCTTCCTCCCTAACTTACTCCCATCTTCATTCTTATCCTTTCTCTACTGGACTATCTTGGAGAATCAACTAGATTGACCTAACTCCAAATAGAACCCATAAGTGGAAGTGTCACTATCTTGACCAAGCTTCCCCAGCAGGAAACTGATAGTCATCATCACATGTCTAGGGGAGTGTGAGCTAACACTTTCCTCCCATGACTCCAGGTTTCAGAGGATACACGATGGGAAATTCCTCCACCCCTCCTAACAAGACTAGGGTCCATACCCTATAATGGAATATATAGTGGCACCATGTTGCTGGGAGTTTTGTCATCGTTTATTCAGTTTTGGGCAGTTTCACCTCCTGAAATCCTGCACTGGTCCACATATCATAGCAATGTATCCAAAACAATATAATTTCACATACAAATATTCATACCATATTGTTTCTCAGCCAGTGGTCATGACATCCACTTTCATCATCATTATCCCTTGGCTATTTCATAGCCCATAACTTGCAGATTAGTCTGTAACACAAACTCATACATTTCTATGCATTATCATCATGTAATTGCATATAACCATAATTTCAATTCGATATCCATGTACCAACAACTTTAGCATCAAATTTTTCAAGTTAGAAATAGATCTCATAATATCCCATAATTCAATTAACGACACCCATTCATAAAATTATCATTTACATAATATATTGCATCATATCCAACATCATTCAAATAGCATTTAAACCTTCATAGGATTTGCATTCACATATTATATCACATCATATCCTTCATCATCAATAACAGTTAAACATTTATGGAATTTACATTCACATAGTAGGTCACATCATATTCATCATCATCAATAACATGTAAATATTCATAAAATGTGCATTCTCACAATATATCGCATCATTATTCAATTATATTTAAACATTCATAAAGGTTCATACGTCTTTAAAAGTTCAAGTGTATCACTTAATAGTTTCACTGTGAATAGAAAATAAGGGTGTTTGGGCCTCAAGTAATCCTAGCTGTCTAAGTCAAAAGGTGGTGTTACATACACCCAACCTTCAAGAACATATTCTCAAGGTGGTCAAAAAAGTGAGGGATAATCTCATCGTAACATCTAGGCATCCTCCCAAGTAGTAGATCCTGGACTAAACTTGTCCCACTGAACCTTAACTTGGTCTACTAGACGATTCTTGAGCCGTCGCACTCTACGGTCCAATATGCGTAACGGTTCTACTGTGAGGGTTCCCATGTCTAATACCTGCAATTCCTTCCAATTTAGTTTATGTTATTCATCTACAACATAATGACGTAGAACATATACATGAAAAACATTATGAGTTTTATGCAAGTGTGGTGGCAGTACGAGATGATAGGCAACAGGTCCAATTTTCTCTTGGATTTTGAATGGTCCTATAAATCAAGGTGAAAACTTCATCCCTTTCCCGAACCATATGGTACTCTTATTAGGCCTGATACGAATGAAAACCTGATCTCCCACTTTATAACTTCGATCAGTCCTATGTGCATCCGCGTAACTTTCTTTCCTATCCTGTGCTTCCTTTAGTCTCTTCCTAATCTAAATCACCTGTTCCTCCATCTCTTGAATTAGTTCTGGCCCAACTGTTACTTGGTATTCTAACCTTTCCCAACTCAATGATGTTCTGCATGGCCTTCCATATAGAGCTTCATAGGGTGGCATTCCGGTGGAGCTATGAAAACTATTATTATAGGCAAACTCTACCAAAGGTAGGTACTTCTACCAATGGGTTTGATTATCCATGACATACATCATAAGCATGTCTTCCTTGACTTGATTTACTCTCTCAGTTTTCCCATCTATTTCAGGATGATAAGTTGTGCTTAGGTTCAACTGAGTCCCCGACGCTGACTGCAAACTTGTCCAAAACCTAGAAGTGAATCTGGAGTCCCTATCTAAAATGATCTTCTTAGGTATCCCATGAAAATGGATGACATCACTTACAACCACGTGTGCCACATCAGTGACATCATAAGTGTCTTTAACTAGAATAAAATGAGCACTCTTGGTTAACTAATCAACTATCACAAGAATGGCATTGTGTCTATGAGATGTGAGTGGCAACCCCACTACAAAATCATTCCCACTTGGACATAGGGACATCATGTGGTTGTAGGAGACCTACCGGGTGATGGTGGTTAGCTTTCACTTGTTGACACTCTAGGAACTTGGTGACGAAATGGACTACAACGCACTTCATGCCTATCCAAAAGAAAATCTTCCTCATGTCTGCGTACATCTTCTTCAGACTCGGATGCACACAATAAAGTGATCTATGGTCTTCCTTCAGTATGATGCTTCGAATATCCCCACCTTCGGGGACGTACATCCTTCCTCGATATCTTAACAGTCCATCTTCTTCAAGACTATATCCTTCATACTTTGGATCTAATTGCCTCCCACTCTGGAGGTTTGAAGTAACCTTTAAATACCAAGTATCTCCGTGGAGTTGTGTCAACACACGTTCCCTTAGATTGACTTTTAAGGGTACCAAGGAGAAGAAACGTGGCCTCCTACTCAAGGCATCCATGACCACATCCTCTTTTCCCTTGATATATGAAATACCAAAATCGTACTCACTCATGAACTCACTGCATCGCCTTTGCCTGGAATTCAGATCCCTTTGAGTGAAGAGATGTTTTAAACATTGATGGTCCATTTTGAGCTCAAAGTTTCTCCCTACTAGATAGTGCCTCCAAAGTTTCAGAGCTAGCATTACAACTTCCAACTCTAAATCATGAGTAGCGTAAAGTTCTTCGTGTTTCTTCAACTTCCTTGATGCATAAGCTATCACTCCTCCATCCTGCATTAGCATGGCCCCCAACCCTGGCTTTGAGGCATCTATGCAGACTATGAAGTCCTTTTCCATATCCAGCACTCGTAGAATTGATGCACTAGTTAGTAACCTTTTAAGCTTGATGAATGCACTATCACATTCTTCTTTCCATTCATACCTGACCCCCTTGTGCTGCAAAGTGGTGATGGGTTTCTCTATTTTAGAGAACCCTTCCACAAATCTCCGATAATAACCTGCTATCCCCATGAAGCAGGTTATTATCGGCACTGGCCACTTTACGAGTAATGCCCAAACCGAGTTTGAAAGGCAGTTTTAGGAACATCGTCTTCCTTAATCCTTAACTGGTGATACCCTGATCGAAAATCAATATTTGAGAATATTGTTTCTCCTTTCATCTAATCAAAGATATCATCTATCTATGGCATTGGGTACCTATTTTTCACTGTAGCATAGTTCAAGTCTCTATAATCTATACATAGTCATAAGGAACGATCCTTCTTCTTTACAAAAATTACTGGTGCACCCCAAGGTGAGACACTGGGCCTTATTAGCCCTAAGTCTAGTAGCTCTTTCAACTGCATTTGCAACTCACAAAGTTCTGGCGCTGTCATCTGATACGGATTCTTGGAAATTGGTTTTGCACCAAGTTTTATCTCAATAGTAAAATCAAGCTCTCTCTCAGGAGGTAACCCTGGTAACTCGTTCGGAAAAACATCCTTAAATTATGAAAATACCAGGTACTGATCCAAGGAGGGTCCTTTCCTTTCATTCACTACTTCAACGACATAAAGTCGACACCCTTGCCTCATGCACTATTTAACCTTCATAGTTGAGATAAAGCATAGAGACACCTTTCTCCGTACACCATGTATCTCTACTGGCCTTCCTTCGTCGTCAACACAAAGCACCCTTTTTGCGAAACAATCTACCATAGCTCGATGGGCTTCTAACCAATCCATTCCAATGATTATGTCATATGCCCCGAGAGCAGTGACGTATACCTTCAACCTGGAAGTACACACTCCTAGGTCTATTACGCAATTATCAAAACTAGGTCCTACTGCTTGTTTTTCCCCTGAATCCATCTCGACTTGTTTAAGTTCATCGTGCTCGTAGGCTGTCAACCCACTCTTTTCTAATGCAGATGGTGAAATGAAACTATCTGTAGCACCATAATCAAATAAAATTTTAACATTGATATGATTTAGCGTACCTGACGACTCCACTACCATGGATTGGTGTTCTACCTAACAATTATTAACCACTGCGTAAATCTGGTGGTTTCCACTTGCTCTTCCCATCGGGGCCTTTCCTTCTCTATGCACAAATCCTACTTGCAACTCTGGGCAATCACACTGGTAAAGGGGTCCTCCACATCCCCAACATGTAACCCGAGATTGAACCTGCGCATGTTACCCATGATTTTGGTCATCATGATGATGTATTGATGATGGTGTACTTAGGCTCTTCATAAGAACTTTCTCTTGAGAAAAGTTACTTTCATCTCTTCCCAGAAAACTCATTTTTGACGAAGGTTCACAGGCTGCTAGTACATTTGGGTGCGAGAATGCCTGATTCTCGAAGGTTGCCTTAAGATAGGGTGCGAACTTCTCGCACTGTGTTGAACGTGAGAACTCTTCCTAAAGCATGGAAAAAGATGAATTCTCGATGTTTCTAGAAGGGAATCTTCTAGAAGGATGGGTTGGCATTCGAATGGTTATCCTAGTACTAGATTCCCTGATATTTTGGGATCATTCTTATCCAAGTAACTAATTCATTCTCTCCTATATATTGAGGGAATTCTCATGGAAAAGGTTAAGCAAGATTCATTGGAGAATTGGTGAAAGAATTGTGTGAAGAACTTAGCTGAACAACAGCTTGGAGACTCTAGCATGTCTATCAAGAGGATTTGATCTTCTTCATGCAAGGATTGAGAAAGCCTGTGTGTCGGAGCCAAGAGCCATCGAAAGGAAGTTTGCGACATCAAGGCTCAGGTTGTAATCTTTACTTTCCATTAATATGATAAAGTGGCATGTCCCTTTCCCATAAAGCTATTTCCACTTTATTTTGTAATTCCTTGATCATACACATAGGTTGACAGTTGAATATATTGTGCTATCTTCACTTTTGTTGGTTTGTGTTGTCTTGGTCTTGATTTCACGAGAGCATTGGAGCGAAGTGGGAGCAACAAAGACCCTAGGAAGCGATAATAAGGTATGTTATTTGTTCCTTCCTCTTAGTCAATTCAACGGTCAAAACTTAGGGAAAGAGTCATGTCTTGTCCTATTTTGTTCTAGATCAAGGTGGATCTAGGGAGATCAGTTAGTGTTCGCACCTACCGATTAGTCCGATAACAAAATTGGTGACTCCACTGGGGACCAATCCCATTTTCTTTGTGGATTTTGGTGTTTTTTTGTGGCCATTTGCTCTGGCTTTACTTTTCTCCTTTCCTATCAATCTCTGAGTCTTCAAGATATCCTGATAGACCCTCTAGGTCTAGAGGCCTTTTCTAATTTTTCTTCATTTTCCAAAATTTTGACTATGTTCAGACATTCTCACACTGCACTTCACTGTACCCTGTGAGAATTGGTAGGGTTCGCATTCTACCTTTAGGATTCAGTGTGAGGTTCTCGCACCCTGCTCCAAGGCCACTTGCGAGAATGCTTAATTCTCGCACTGTGTAGTATTGCCAACCTGCGAACTCAATTTTTCAAAAATTTGGATTTGCGTTTTGGCATATTCAACTACCCAGATCGGTCTAGGTGCCTCATAAGAGTTTCTTGGACCATTGATTGATGTCTTTCTTGTCTTCGTTTACATGCATGAACAGTCTTAGGATTTCAAGACTCTTCTTGTCACTTTTGTCTTGACTTTCGTTTCTTGACTTTTCTTGGCAACACCATACTCTCTGATTTCGAAATTTGAGTGTGTTTGATTAGTTAAGGACCGGTGATCGGTTGAAAGTTGAGTTTCTTGGTCTTTATCATTTGCTTTGTTTGAAAGATCATTTTTCTTATGCAATTGAAAAGACTATATTGGTTTGCTTTTTATTTTTGTTTTCATTGAAAGAGTGGATTGGGTTTCTTATCATTGCTTGATTCATTTGGTTTTTGATTTTTTGTACTCTCGCTATCATAGTGTGGGTCCTTTTTGAAAAGTGAACAAAAGTTTTTCTTTCAAAAAATCTTTTTCGTCTTTGAAAACATTGAAAATTGATTGTTGAAGTTATTGAAAAAGACACAATAGAGAATTTTTATTGATGTGTGATTTGTTGCATTTGCATTTTAAAGGAAATTTTGCTTTGTAGTTCAAGGTTTATCTGGAAAAATATCTCTCTCTCCCATACATAGGATTCATTGAATGAAAAGTGATACATTTCATTCTCATCCTTGCATTGTTGGGTCAGAGCCATACAACATAAGTTTCACCTCCGTTTCCTTTGAGTAAACAATGGCTCTTAATAACACTGCGTAATCATAAAATTTATCTAGTAACTCTTTTCTAGGGAACTATTACACCAACATTTAACTAGGCTAGCGCTTTGGATAGGAAGAGAGATACACTCTCCAAAAGCTCAAAACACACAATAGCATCTTGTGTTAGGGAGTGTTAAATTCCATTTGCAACATCTTGTCCTGGGAAGCCCTTCTCACACAAGGGTTAAGCACGAGGTCACATTGATATTGATAGAGTTAATCACCTTGCTTTGTTGATATCAGTGTAGAGATTTCATGTATTACGGGGATCACTCGGAGGTATACCCATAATGATGAGTGGAAGCCTTTTGAGTTGATTTTGGGCTAGATACCCTGCCCTTGCGTGTGGATCGGACTGTCGAATGTTCCCCTAGGATTTATTGTTGTTGGTGGTGACCTTAGTGGCCTATATTTCTAGGTTCTTACCTGAGGTGACTGTGGAGGGAAAAGTCTTCATGGTACCTGGAATTGACGTTGACCAAACTCATTCCGGCTCCTTGGAGGGTATACCCACGATTATGTGTGGGAGCTTGCACCAGGGTGTAAGTCCATTAAGCAGGTCGTCAGCGTAACTTTTCCACCCTAGCACAGCCCCTTCTTGTCTCGTTGTTGCGATGTTGGATTTCATCACCAACTAGTGGCTTCAAAATTAGAAGGTCCTGTTTGTTTGGTGTTGCTTCCTAGATTTTGTTTACTAGCGCGTTTTATTTGTTTCTCGAAGTTAACCATAGGATTTTCTTCACGAAGTTTGTCACTCATTTACAATAGCTCCTCCACGTCATTCACGTAGAATGCAAGGTTTATCTCCAGAGCATCTGGAAGGTTCTCAACCCTTGCCTACAAGTACACCTGAGGGATCTCCTCGGCAAGGTGAAGTCACAGTTGTCACCACACCACAAGTGGAACGAACTGACTCTCTAGAACATTTTTGAATTACTAATACTCGAGAGGACTTTTGACATCACCCTGATTCTGAGCGACCATTTATGCGACTGAATTCTTTGGGAGAATTAGTTGTTACATCTTTTGGATCACCAGTTGGACCCTTTCCAGGCATAGAAGGCCAAGATCTTTTTTGGTCTACCGGAATTTTTCGACGAGACCTTTTTGGTCCAGGTTCACCTGTGATTTTTGAAATTAATCCTCCTGTGATTTCCGAAATCTCTAGTCCAGAGACAGTACCATTGACTACCACTTATCACTTTACCGTCCCTGCCAAAATGGCCCATCTTACAGCTACTACGATTGTTCCAACCAGGTTTTTTCCAGTGAGTCTTTCTCCCATCCACACACCGCGAACGCCCAACGTCACTCCGACACTACCACCTGGATACCATGTGTTGAATGCTTCCATTCCTACTACTGCGCAAACTCCATCCGGCTCTCCTAGTGGTCCTTCTTCTTATGGGCACTTTCTTCCCGGTTTTGTCCCAACACTCCCTCAATTTCCTTTTGGAGGACCTTCTTCGTCCTCTACTGGAAATCCTAATCCTAGTGGTGCTATTCCATCCTTCACTCCAAATTACTAGTTTTCGGTTGGTGGACAATTTCACCAAGGTGGTATGACACAACCCCCTCTCAGTGGGCAAATTCATTTTGGAACACAACCCCCAATTGGAACACCACCTTCGATGGGAGGACCGACTCCCCCTTATGGGAAAAACATACCTCCATCCTTGGCTCAGTATTGGAATCAGTTGATACAAAATCCTTCTCAATCGACTGGGGGGCAACAGTTTTCAGTTGCGTCATTCACACCCCCTAGCATGGGCCAACCCTATCCTGGTTCGTTCAATCCCATTTGGGGGGATAATTCTCAAACTCAATCCCTTGTTCTAGGGTATACTCCTATGATCTATTATCCTCTCCAACCACAACCGAATCTGCCCGGGTCTTCACATTATATGTAGACTAATTATGGTCCTACTGGTTTGCCGACGGGGCTTCCTCCCCAAAGCCACCAGTAACCGCAGGTGAATCGACAGTTACCCTTTCTCGCCACTTTGGATCTTCTGGATTTGTCAAGGATTTTAAATGATCCTATTCGTCACTCTCCCCAATGGCCTGTTATCCCAGCCAAGCTTCCATCAGACATTCCTAAATTTGGTGGAAAAGTGGGAGAGGACCCAAACAATCACGTTATGAATTTTCAGTTATGGTGTTCATCCAACTTGTTGATGGATGACTCTATTCGTTTACGTCTTTTTCAACGAACCCTTATCGGTTCTGCTACGAAGTGGTATATTGAATTGCCACGAGGTTTCTTCTCTGATTTCAACACCCTAGCTATGGCTTTCCTTATGCATTACCAGTTATTGATCCGTTATGACACGGGGACTGAGATTTTGGCTTCCTTCAAATAGACTAAAGGCACTCATATATCTGATCACATCCATGAGTGGCGAAGGAGATGACGTCTCATTAAACTTGAGCTCCCCGATCAGTTACTGGCAGAATGGTTTACAAAATCATTTGTGAACGAAATTGGTAAGGAAATTTCCATGGGTGGTGTAGTCACGGAAGAGAAGGCTATAAGTCATGCTCAGTATCTTGACCTCGTTTATTCACAAACAAGAACCCTTTATGATTTACTACCTGACTTACCTCGTCCTAATACTTCTAGCACTTCAACTACTCCAGCTGCCTCGCATGCAGCTGACGGTGTGATTGGTACTGCCCAAGCCTAATCACATTCTGCTTCAAGCACAAACCCTAAATATGCTTCTTCTAATGTTCCAAATGCTCTGTCTCCTGCCACTCCCCAGGCAAGACTTCTGAGGTAAATTCCGTCCAATCTACCCCAGCCGGTAAAAATAAATCTAAAAAGGGGAGAGGCAAGAATAAGGAGGGAAAAAATAATTCTCAAGAAGAGAAAACCAAAACTACCCCTGTTGATGACCGGGATAAGCGCAAACCACGATACCCTTTCCTTATCTGTGGTGATGATCACTACATGAAGGATTGTCCACGACGTGCCAAGGTCACTAAGTTCCTTCAGGAAGCTCCGAAACCCCCTGCACCAACTTTCTTGTCCCAACCCTTCCCATCTCAACAACAAGCTCAGTTGGTCATTCATGACCAACCTTCCTCTTCTACTACATCATATGTTTTGATGTGTACTAGTGATTCTAAGAAGAACAACGTTTCACTCACTACTCGAGCCAAAGATTATTCTCCATCTAAAGAGAAGGTTGATGATTTACCCCCTTCTTTGGTACAACCCTCTCCCTCGACTCCACCTACTAACGACCCTCTTCATCTCGAACGACCAAGCCTCGACATAGTTCTGTGACCCCCCCCCAAAGGGTGTCGTTTAGAAATCATATTTCAATCCTCATGCTCGTGTGGCCCAGAACTACAACATTGTTGAAGATCTGGCCCAAGCACCTTCTGCTATGTCAGCCCTTGAAGTCCTTCAAACTTGTCCCGCACAACGGAAGGCACTGTTGAAAGCTATCGGTGGAATTGACCTGATAGACACGAATTTAATAATCTTTGACTTGGAAGATCACATTCCAAGGTTACCCTCTCAACTTTCATTCCATATATAGGTTGTTGTATCTGACAAGAACATTTGCCGAACCATTATTGACGAGGGTGCCTCGATGTGTGTCATGTCTCTTGCTTGCTGGAAAGCCATTGGATCTCCTTCTTTGAATGAATCACAAAAAACTCTTAAAGCCTTCAATGGCTCTGGTTTTAAGCCCTATAGTGTTCTTCCTTCGTTTCCCATCATGTTAGAAGGTAAAACGGTCCAAGTCAAAGTGGAAGTCTTTGACGCTCCCCTTGATTATAATCTTCTGCTTGGCCGCAGCTGGATCGATTCCATGCACGCTGTTGTGTTGACCCTTTTCCGTGTAGTACGTTTCGCTCATCAAGTAAAGGTTGTTACCATCGACCAACTTGCCTTCTTCAATTCTGATACCCATACTGGAAATGTATTGTTTATTGCTAAAACCCCACTGGGTTATGAGAACGTCAGTGTAAGCCTTCTCAAGGACTCCTCGTTAATGGGTACTTGCCCCATTCCACCGATCGATGTGACACGCTCATCTGTTGCTTCTATAAACATGATCTCCACTTTGCCTCATGAACTTCCTGGGTCTCATGACCCTTCGATAGTCCCTGACCCTGGAGATCATCTTCATTTCGGCGATGAAATGCCATTAAGTCTAGTTGAATCCACCTACTAGGCCATTCAATCAGCAACACCTTCTACCCCTTCTCTTGATGACTTGTCTCCTAATCCTTTTCGTGTTATTTTTTCGACTGACGAGATGATCATGTCCATCATGGGGGAAACCCCTTGGGACGATGGGCATCATCGTTCTATCCTCTTTCTGGAGCAACACACTCTTGAGAACTACCAATGGATTTCGACCCCGTCGACCATTCACCCTGTGGTCTCAGTTGGTCCCTTTGCGAAATGGGGCATCGATTTCATGACATGTCACCCTCACTCGGCCAGGAGGCATGGTTACATTATTGTAGCCATTGATTACTTTACAAAATGGGCCGAGGTGATGCCGACATTTGACAACATTGGAAAGAACGCAGCATTGTTTCTTTTTAATCACATCATAGCTCGTTTTGGTGTTCCCCATGCTATCGTCACTGATCACGGTAGCCACTTTAGGAATTTTATGATGTCAAAACTTACTGAAAAGTTGGGTCTTTGCCATGATAACTCAACACCCTATTATCCACAAGCTAACGACCAGGTCGAAGTGATTAACAAAGTTCTCATAACTATGCTTCGACGAATGATAGGGATTCATAAAACAAGTTGGCACACAATGTTGTTTTCATCATTCTGGGCTTACCGTACATCCGTCAAGTCTGCTACTGGGTTTACACCTTTTCGGTTAGTCTATGGTGTGGAAGCCATTCTCCCTATTGAATGCGAGATACCCTCTTTAAAACTAGTTGTTGAACTCCTACCCAACACTTCTGCTAAGGAAGAATGTCTATTGTATCTTATGCGATTAGATGAAACTCAATGTGATGCCACACTAGTCATAGAAGCTCAGAAAAAGTGTGTCAAGGCCCAATATGACAAGCATGTCAAGCCTCACATTTTTTCCGAAGGTGATCTTGTTCTTCTATATGAACAAGATTGAGATATGTTAGGAGCTGGGAAATTCGAACCCATGTGGTGAGGTCCTTATATCGTTCGACGAGTTTTGGAAAAAGGAGCTTATGAGTTGGTAGATTACAATGGTATCCCTTTGAGTGAACCCAGAAATGGGTTGTACTTGAAGAAGTACTATACATGAAATCATCTGTGCATAAGTACTTGTATTTGTATTGTATCATACTTCTTGTGTGTTACTATAGTTTTCTTTTTGTTGTTATCTGGTCTTTGCCCTTATGTGACGTTGTGTTTGATTTCCAAATGTCAGAGTCTTCACTACCCTATATTTGTTTCACTGATGGTGCTAGCCGTAGTACTCAGAACCTTGCTTCCGTTGCGTGGGCAATTTACGCCCCTACAAACGAACTTGTCTCCTTACGAGGTGTGTGCCTCGGTCGTGTGACCAACAACATTGCAGAGTATAGCATCATTATTGAATTATTGGTTGATGCTATCTCGCTCGGAATTCATCATTTGGTTGTGAGACTTGATTCTCATCTTGTAGTACTACAGTTAAGTAATATCTACGCTATTCAAAGTCCTAATTTGTTACGGGTGTATTTGTGAATTCGCCTCATGGAACATTATTTTGATCACATTGAATATCAACACATTTCTAGATGTCTAAATACATTAACAGATGAATTGGCTAATTATGTATTGGACATACATTTGAATCATTTATAAATCAATCACATCAATATTCACACAATATAAGGTAAACCGGTAGAAGTCGTCTGTATATATAACAATCAAAAGAGTTTTTTACAAAGAGTTTGTCTGAAGACCAAAATGACAAAATCTGAAGCTCATAGCTTCTACAAAGTGACGTCAAGGATGACATTCATGGTAACACACGACTGCCCGAGAAACCCTACGGAGCAGTCGACTCATGGATGTTGATACTCCTATAGTATGACGCTGATTGCGTCGTGGAACCTCTTCCAGAGTCATGTCTGGAATATCTGCGGTCAAGCCCTCCAGATTTTGTTCCACCACTTGATAATCCTCAGCATATTGTGGCGCTGCCACTACCTCTCCTTGCCGCTGAATGGGAGAAGTACCAGGAGGTCGGTAAGGTCCAATATCTATGTTATCAACAAATTATTTTGTATTAGTCTTTGGACGAACATATAAAACAAAAACATTTGAATATGATAAAAATTCACAAAAACATCTAAAAAGGAAAAAATGTGTGCACTTCTTACTAAGGTCCCCCCACTGAGCATCCTCTGGCAGTACTAAGTCCGAATCTCCTCGGAAATCCAACCTGGCATAAGCATAGTCGTCAACCATCAACAGTTGTGGTTGAAGCCAGTCAAAGAAAGTATCATCATACTTGATGATCGGTCCATCCACGTGCCGGGCCATAAGCTGACACCATCTCAGCATCCTTGGATCCCTAGGAGACAGTATATTCCACTCAACCTGCAGCCTCAGTAATGGGAACCTCTCAAGGAAGAAGGACACCAACAAAGATCCGTACCCAAATTGCTTTATGTTGCCTGGTCTGCATTTGGTCAATTATCTTTCTACGCTACGAAGCATTGCATCTGCCCAGTTGAACACCCGAGGCTCAGTACACTCAATAGCATACTGGAAGTAACTCTATAATGCCATGTGAGGAGCAGAACTCCCATCCATTCGAGCTATGGTGAATAGGACAGTACGGAGGGTCAAATCTCGTACCCCCCAAATATCTACTTTTCCTTTCTTTCTCTCAGCCTCGGGAACGCAGTGTAAATGGCAGTATTCACTCATCTGTAGCCCACCACCTCTGCTACCAGTCAGGCTCACATAGTACCCCCGCTGTGACAATCCAGTCAAAAAGTAAATGTCCTCAATATCTAAGGATAGTGTGTGTACCTCCACATGAAATACCTGCTGATCAGGGTCCCACATATGCACCAGGTACTCTAATAACCTGACTTGGGCCCTCATGCCCGAGATGCGAAAGTACTTCAAGAGACCACAATATCTCAAAGAATCAATAGTGGGTGGATGATTTTCGGCCATTGCATTGTCTTCTTCGTGCTCCCTTTCATGCCATTCAAGCACCATTTTCATGGCCAATTATCTACATAAGGAACACAAAAAGAAGATTAGCAACTTTTTTCATGATTTGATTCTTGTTCATTGGGTAAATTTAAAAAAAAAAATTGAGCTTTGTAGTTCTCGCAGGTGCCCTGTGTGCACAGTGCGAGAACCTCGCAGGCTGCCTTAGGCTCACCTGCGAGAATGCTCCATTCTCGCAGGTCCTGTGTAGCCTGCCTGCGAGAATGGCAATGCGCAAGTAGGGCTTGTAAAATCAACCCAAAACTGAATTTATAACCAATGAAATTGCAAAATTAAACCATGAAAGTGTTAAGGACAAAGAGCCTACCTCACTGTCGTTGATGGCTCGCTGAATAGATGCTCCTAACTCCCACAATATAACACTGAACTTTGAGGGTAAAAGAGGGGTTTTTGAGCTCAAATAGTGGAAAGGTAAAAATGATGTGGTAAAAAGAGTATTTACTCCTTTTTATTTACTTTTACTATGTCATTTGG
>JZKD02S0662903.1:17121-33775 GCA_000966675.3 Picea glauca | reverse complement strand
AAGTGACCTAGAAGATGTTTTTAAGGAAACTACTTGGAGAGTATAAATAAGAGGCTAGGCTCTCTCATTTTAATCACACTTGAGCATATTGAATATCTATAGGTGTCTGAGGTAACCAAGTATATATAAGTCTAATTTCTGAGTGAAGGTGAAGAAAATAAGGCCAAAATGCACGGAAGGATAAATTATTTTGATGGTGCTTTCTAAGGTATGTTTTTTTTAGGTCATCTCACCATTTTTGCCATAATTGTTTTTTTATAATGATTTAGACCTTGAAATTGCTATGCAATTGAGGAAACATATCCAATTATCTGTGGTAAAAAATTCATCTTGTGGGTCATTTTATTTTTGGAGTTACACTTCGTGGAAAATAGGATTTGTGGCTAGTCCTGAAACTAGTCAAAAACATGTGTTTCGGGTAAAAACGTCATAACTTCTTCATAACATATCCAAATTCAGTGAAAAAAAATGTGTTGGTTATAGTACCATCTGTAGTATGTTGTGTAATATTTTCATATCGATTCAACAAACATTTTTTGCAGGGCATGCTCTACAAGGCCGCTCTCTAGAATAAGCCAGATTTTAGCAAGGTATGCCATTTTTGCTATAACTCCTTTTCTGAGAGGTTACAACCAGTGAAACCTGGAGGAATTGCATAAAACGCACTGAAGAACATTGTGTATCATTTTCATATCTTTATTCATTACAAGTACAAAGTTATCATCATTTCAAGTTAGGGTTGTTGACTAATCCAAAAACTAGTCATGTGAGAAGTTTGATGAAGATGCTAGTCTCTTGTTGTCAAAGTTAAGGAAGGTTTGCAGGCATGTGATCATATACACCAGGTCTATTACAGAGTTACAAATCATATTTCGATGATGATGAGGGCCTTTGGTTAAGGTACATGTATGGTACAGGTTGATTACATGTTGTTTGGTACAGGTTGGTGCATGGTTGATGCACTTGTTTATGGTACAGGTTGATTACAGGTTGAGGTATAGGTTGATGCATGTTTGATGCATGGTTCATATTTATTGGTACAAGTTTATGGCGGTATATCTCACAGTGATAGTGTGACAATAGTTTCATCATTCTACTTCTACTTTAGGGTGGCAGGACGGGGCAAGGACAGGTGGTTGTAGCCACCTTCTGGTTGTAGATGAAGAACATAGGGGGTTGTAGCCTCCTTCTGGTTGTAGCTAGAGAATTGGGAAGTTGGAGCTTCCCTCAGGTTGTAGCCTGAGAAACTAGGGGGTTGGAGCCTCCTTCCAGTTGCAGTTAGAAAACAAAGGAAGTTGGTGCTTCCAATGAATGTAATTCTTCAAGACNTATTTCTTACTGCTCATTATTGGATAATAATTCTACATTGATATAACATTTGAAGAAAAAGGATTATAATTACGCTATTACTGATTCACCCCCCCCTCTCAGTAATCCAACATGAGCAACATATCGAATGAAAATGCTTTAACCAAAAGATTTTTTTTACTTTCAATTGTTTTATGGATAAATGATAATGACAATGATAACGATTCAAGCCTATATATATTTTTTATTAATGTTTTTTTAAATGTCAAACTTGTACAAATATACAAAGAAAAAAAAATTCCAATTAGTGTGTCTAAATATGAAAGTAAGAAATCAATTTGAAACCAATTTTCTCCCAACATTTTGAGTAGAAGTAATGTTTATTTATTTAATAAAAAATCATTGGAAATAATATAATGGCAACTTTATTTGGCAATGATGATGATGATGATTAACGCCCACGACACTGAATTAGTCTATCATACCTTAAGAAGGTAAGGGATTACTTACAATTCTTTAGAATTTTGTTTCTGTGCTCGAAAAACATTAAGAGAAGTTTTTCAAGATCACCATAGTTTTGTTAAGTTAAAAGGTTAGGAAAGTTGGTAGTGTGACAAATATTTTGAAATTGAGATCTAATCTGGGTATAGGCTGGGAAATCTAAGAGAAAGTATTTTTCATCTTCAACCATATTAGTGTCACAAAGATGACACACTCTTTTGTCTCATGGTGTTTTGGGAATTGACCAACGCTTAGTTTTACTATGGAGCTCATTAGAATTTGTTCTTAGTTTAGAAATGCTTGTTTTTTTTCTTTACACTTGTCAAAACAGAGAGATAACTTTGATCTTCTAGATTAGGGTTGATTACCTCCTTATAATACTTAATTTTAATATTATTGTGACATTATTTCATAGTCTGTTCTCACTTGTTATGCATTAACCATGTCCAAAAGGAAGCTTACTTAACAACACCACAAGAGCTTCTTACATTGTACTTAGAATGATAATGAATTAAAAAATTAATCATGCAATTTAAACATTTCCAAAAATATTTATTGGACCTCAGGTTTCCATGTAACTCTATAGGGTCAAGCAAAAGTATCACCTGTTATGTTATTAGTGGCTTGTGAAAGTACTTTTATAATGTTGATACACATTAAAGATATATGCATAATGACAAAAAAGGAAGAATCCATTTTCAACCTTTGAATGGCCACGCATGTTTCTTTTCTTTCACCAAAGGATTAATCACTAGGCTTGTATATGTTGGAATGTAACAACTAATTAACGTAAATTAGTCTATGGTTCACGGTGGTTTTTTCAACAACATATTGTTGAGACTATTTAGAAAAGATAGGATTTAACAATTTTGTAATTAATTCAATTAGTTTTCATAAGTGTCAAAGAAATGGTTTAAATATGTATCCCTTAGAGGTAGATACTAAGTCAACATTGTAGACCTACTCCTTGGATGTATTGTAAATATCTTTGGTTGAACAATAAGAATATTGATTTCTTTGTCTCATGTATAATTTCATGCTAAGGGTTTTACTATGTAAATCATTGTGTAATATTTGTATGTTTTCCATTGGTCTTTTGTTCTCAATTGTAGATTCATTCTCCTATGTTATGTTTATACTTCTGCTACACAACAAGTGGTATTAGAGCATAGAGTTGAAGGACAAGTATCCGAGAGGTCCGGTGGAAAAGAGGCCCATGCATGGAGGGTCATGGGATAAAATTTTTGAGCATGAGAACAATCCATGCAGATATATGCAGAGCCACAAAGAGAAAGAGAGGACCTTTGTTGACATTGATAAGACAGATCATGGGATATAGAGCCATCGAAGATCAACATTCATGCATTTCTTATGTGTTGATTTCCCCAATCAATCCATTGTTTATAAGAGGAGATCTATGAGAGGACGGGATGTGTGGATTGAGACATATCCCATCGTTGGCCTTGGGATTGTTCTAGTATCGCTTGGTTACATTGATGCCATGAATGTAGACCTCCCATGTGCACCCCTGCCACTGGTCCTCGTTGAGAATGGTGAGTTCTATGTCGGTTACCTTGTTGACAAAGCCTGTTTTGTGTCGACCATGGTGGGGTAATGGATTGGAGGTCATATGTTGAGAAGCCTCTGTCATGGATTATACCTTTAGAACCAATGCATCAAAGGTGTTCTCCAGGCGTTGAGAACGATTAGAGCTAGTGATGCACTTGCTGGATAGGTAGTTTTGGAATACAATTTTGGGGAAAATACTAAGTATAGAAGAAGTGTGGATAAGAGAAGAAGAAAGATGAGGAAGTGTGCAACTGAGATGCATTGAGAAGGACAACACGTAGTAAGCAAAATAAAATAGGGAATAAAGAAAATAGAATAATAAAGAAGAATAAAACATGAGAAGAAAGAGGATGAAAAGGAAAGATGAAAACTCAACATTCTAAAGATAGAAGGATGTGTAAAAGCAGCATGCAGATGGAAAAGTAGAAGAAAGCAACTAAACAACCAGTTAACTAAATTATCCATGCAATGTAATGGGTTTTTGGGATGAACCAAGTAGGGTTTTAAGCCTTAGATTTTATGTATAAATATGTAACGCGTTGGGATATTAGGGGTTCCAATCCATGATATGTTTTTGGGTTCTATCGTTTTATGTTCTATTTGGTTCTGTTCTGTTTCGTTCCTATCTATGAAAGGTTTTTTTGTTCTTGTTATCATTGTTTGAATGTAAGGGATGATGCAGAGGAACAAAGGCTTGCACTATAGAGTGACTAGGCTAGGAGGAGAGAAAGATGTCCATAATACATCTGTGTAAGCGCAGTGTGTAAGACTGAAGCACTTAAAAAAAACATAATAAATAGGCCAACCATTATGGATGTAGCCCATAGTTAGGTGAACCATGTTAAATGTTGTGTGAACATGTATTTTATGTGATTGCTAATGAAATTCTATCTAGATGCATGGTAGATTAGTTTTCTCTTATGTTGAATCTTTGCACAATGATCATGACTGTTGCAGTAGAGTAATCTGAAATATATTGATAATATGAATCTAAATTTATAAGTATTTAATACTAAACAAAGACTGAGTTACATGCACATACATAATAAGGAAGAATGAATAGAATTATCACCTCTCATTTCCCCCATACTGCAAAAACCTAGTTCTCGCAGTTCCAATAGATACCTCGGGTGAGAATTCATCTACGAAAGTGGGTGATACTGAACAGGGCAGTGTCTTATAGGTTTTTTGGGTCATCGATAAATCGAACCTAGGGTCTTACAGACTACATGCAACACCAAAAAATATTTCTGTTGTGGGGACCCAAAATCTGTGATTAAGGGGATGTTTTAGAGGCCAATTAAGAAGGAGTTTCATAATGGTTGGAAAGGAAGGAATGATATTTTTCGTGATCAGATAACATAAACCCTTGGATGATTGACAAATAATGGATGCAAAGGTGTGTGTACATAGATATGCATGAAATTTTCTTTGGCAAATTTCCAATTATTTTGATTGAGTGGCTAGAAAGATTAGTGGAAAAGACTGGAAGGTACAGAGCTACAATGCCAAGGAATTGGACTCCTTAATTGGTAAGAAAGTTGAATTTTGTAAGAAACCCAACTACTCATTCAATTGATTTTTTGTTGGATAGCATATTAGGAGGATATATTACAGAGTTTGGAGTAGATTGTATCCTATCCTACAATGTTGCAGAAAGGGATTTTTTCAAAGGTCCATGTGGGAGGTTCTAGAAATAAATAGGTATGTGGATAAATATTTTATTGTGTGACAAGCACGTGATGATAAAGGAATCTAACTGCTAAGGGGCTTCGTGCACATAGGGGAGTCGGGGGATGACAAGAGGATAGTTTGAGACAATGTTGGTGCAATTATATGTTTAATATATTGCAATCATTTAATATGCCAATCCAATTTCATAATAAATAGATTTGATGCACTATATGTTCCAATAAAAAATAAATTCCTATGCCTGATGAGTATAGACTACATCAGAAAACACTCTAAAACCAATACTCTGTTTTCACACTTTTCAAGTAACACTCTCCACACAATTCAAAAATAAGAAAGAAAAAATCATAAACAAGCATGTGATCTAAAACTCTTGCTCGGGTGATGAATCTATTCATTTACAGGCTCATGAAAGGGAAATATGATTTTTGACTATGTTTCATGTAGCAACTAAATCAACAATAGTTAACACTCTACACATTCTTAAAAGAAATCTCAATCAATCCTAGAAGAAATGTCAGGTGAAGTAAGACACTCCATTATAGGTGCATGTAGGGTGAGAGATGGAGGTCTTGATTGTGCCCATGTTTGCAAGATGTAGCCTAATCAATTATGAAATAAACTCTAGGTGTGGTGAGATACTCCATTATAGGCTCATGTAGGGTGAGAGATGGAGATCTTAATTGTCCCTAGATTTTCAAAATAAAACAAACACTACAGAATTCATTCTAACAAATGCTTGTCTACCCGCACACACACAAGAATAAGAAGTATTTACTTAGAAATATACGCTGCACTCAGAAATCTTAGAACTCTCACTCACTCAGAATTACCACACATCTATATTGCATGCTATCAAGTGTATCACTGAAAAATAACAGGAATAAAGTTAGATGCTATGATCAAACTCAAAATTATTCTATCCACACACAAAAAACCATAATTATATTCACAAATAAATACAAGTAATCTTACCTTGTATGGGTCAGTGGGCCCTTGTCGTACCAATGAGGCATCTTTTAAAAGAAACTTACATGAGAGAATATTTGATCACACACATAGATTCCACGAATTGTAATTTATATCATTACGTTAAAAACATGGGTACAATCAACATTCTTCAAAAATCAATTCTACAGTATAATAGTGCTTAACTATGTCTTTGTCTCTCTATCATCTATAAGGCTCTCTCTTTTAAAGAGAAACAACCATTACAATCAAATTCTATAGATAACATCAAATGATTGCACAAATATTACAATTGGGTGATGTATCGTTTTTCAAGGAAATTATTTCATCCTCATGACACGAAGTGCATGAGGATGAATGTGTATTATGGTATTCAATGAACACAGGATGTTTGATCCAAAAAACTCCTTGGACCCATCGAGAGCAAACGCTTTCAAACAACCAAGCTTGAAAATGCGGAACTGGTACCCGATGTGCATAGTTGGAACAAGAAGACTGGTATCGGATGCACACAGTCAACTATATCAGTACCGGACTAACACAGGAATAGGTACCAGATGAGTGCGAAAATAGGTACCAGATGAACACAACATTGGTATCAGACGAGCACAGAGATAGGTACCAGAAGAGCGTTGAAATAGGTACTAGACGAATTGAACGTTGAAGCAGGTACCAGATGAAGAGGAGTTGTTTCATAAGGTATTCTTATATCATTCAAAGTAATTAGAGAGCATTTAACATAAATTATTCAATTCCAATCATTAATAAATCCCACAAATCATGATTAAACATAAGTTACCTCATATATACACAAGAATGGATAAAAACCAAGTCTTTTGAGGAAAATAGGCAAATAGTGTATATGTCTGAGGCAAAGTTGGTCAAGATATAGGACAATATAAGGAAATTGGAGGTATCAAAAAGGAGACCCAACATTTCCCCCATTCCCAATTCATTGCATGTCCTCATGCAAAAATTGTTGAAAGGGTCCTCAAAATTGCAAAACTAGTGTTGTCCTCCACCTTGTTTGAACATTAATTGTCTGGTTTTAAGATATCAAAACCTGAATCCTCATCCTTAAGCTCCCTATTAATTACTTGTGTGTATTGTATTAGGCGCATAAATTTATTTATATTGACAGAGACCTCATCATGCTCATCCTATAACCTTCAGTTATTCTCCTTCAACTGTGCATTTTCTTTCTTGATGTGTTTGTCCAAAACTTTATACTCCTCCACTTCTTGCTTCAATTCTTCATTCTGTTTTGTAATCCTCTCAACTTTCACTACCAATTGATGTTTGGTCAAAGAACTAACAGGATCAAGTGTTGCTTTCTCTGTTATCTCCTCCCTAACTTCAAATTCCCTCCTTAAATCCTTTAGTGTCGATGTCACTAATTCCTCATTTTCACTAATAGTTGTTACATACATATCTTCCTTCTCTGGTGAGGTTGGAACATCGATTGGATCCTCTGGAAAAGAAGGAACATCAAGAATTTTCACATGCTTATCCATGCTCTGAATGGTTCTGTGTGTTGGACGTGATGCTTCCTCGGGTTTGCTAACAGGAATAGAAATTTCATCCTCAAACAATATCCTTTTCTTCTTTTAGGATCAAAGATGGGAATTGGACTGTGTTTTTCCTATGCCTTCCTTGTTTTTCTTCTAGCGGACGCAGATGTAGGGGATGGAACTTGTTCTTTATGTGTACTACTTGTCTTTTTGTTAGAGGATTGTGCCATAGCATTCCCTTCATTGACTCTAAGTTTCTTCTTACCTTTGACTCTCAATTCAAGGTTCTTATCTAATTCTCCAACCTTCTCTTGAGGTATTTCATCAATCATTTTTGGAACACTATCTGCAATTTCTCCAACCTTCTCTTGAGGTAATTCAACGAGTACTTATAGAACACTACCTACAATATTTCCAACATCACTACTAGAGCTTTGTTTCTTCCTCCTAATTTGTGTTTTTCTTTTAGTTGATAGGTTTGGGTGAATTTTCTTGGTTTTGGATGATCATTCCACCATAGATGCAGGTTGTTCTTCTAACACTATTGTCTTTCCTATTTCCAATTTTCTTACATATTTTGGTGAACTAGGGCCAACAGGATCTACTTCATTATTGGATTTATTTTTTTTCCTTCTACTGTCTCCCTTCTTCCTACCTGACTCCTTACTATATTCCCATGTTACATTTCCTTCTACAGACTTAGAAACTTCTTGAGCAAATTTTTCTGTGAGGAGTTTCTTCCAACTGCTGTCTCGTTTTCTCAACTCGTGGACAACAAGTAGTTTCATCAACCCATGGTGATAGAGACTAGTTTTAGGCTTCTTAGATGCATACTTAACCCCTCTCACCATTTTATTCAAACTCATCCAAAGAAAATGGGGGAAGTCTATTTGTGGTCCTCCCTCAAAATGCAACAAGAGCCTTAAATGATAAAGGAAAGTTACTACATACCTCCCTTCATAGGTTAAAAAATTCTGCAATCAAACAAGAATTATCCAATATTCCTCCTTGATCCATCTCCACAAAATACCTTTTGTCCAATCTGGGTCAATATGATTGACCTTCAAAAATTTATGACAAAGGCACCTATCAATGATGATGCCTTTGAAATAATTCTCTCTGATAGAAGGTAACTTTGTTGCTTCCTCTATGGTGGCTTCAATGATCGTTAGTTTTAGTTCCCCCAATTGGATTCTCTCTCCATCATAACTTTGTGTGAAGCCATGGGACATCCCCTCATGATGTCCTCTAATTTTTTCTAAAAAAGGAACCCAGTCGGCCCTTTAAATTTTCTCTTTGCATGCTTGATACTCCTCCATCTCTCTATACAGATGAAACATAGGTTCGTTTGTGTCAACCCCCATGTTGGCTTAAAAATGGGTCTCAAATTAAGTGTAGGAAATAGAACTCATGCGAGGTTTTGGTACTAGAAGAAAAATTACAAGAACAAGGTGATGGAGGCAGAGTAATGAGATAATAGTAGTGAATAGAGTGGAGGTGTATAGTATGAAGTGGGTAAATAACCCTCATCTGGATGGCGAAGCCATCCAAAAGAGAATTTATAATTTAAAATGAGAAGACAACTTTCAAATCTTTGCAATGATGGCAAGGAAAGGAAAGAATCATAAATTATGCCGAGGGATTGTATTCATGGATAAGGTGACAATCATACCCAGAAGTAACGTCACATCCCCTTCTTACCGGTTTTCATAATGATTACAAAGAATGTGGGTGATGTGACCGAAATTCACCATTGGAAAACAATCTACGTCATAGGTTTGAAACAATGTAATGTTACAAAAGGTGGAAGAATCATAATTTCGACATCACACGAATGAAAGTTTTTGGCAAAAGATTTTATAACTGGATGATCACTTCATGAAGATAATTTTGTACATAATAAATGATTTTCAAAACAGGGGAAAACATGAAGACTTCAGAAGATAATGATAGGGAGGTTTAATAACTTAAGGTAACAAAGGGATATGAGAATAACCATATGTTTAACACAAAATTAATGTGGTTCTTAATAAAAGGAATAAACAATGAGCTCATACCTCCATTACCTGAAGTGTACTTTGTCAAATAAGGGAAATATCAAGTATAGAAAAATGTCACCAAAATTCCACCATTAGTACTGGATCAACACAGAGAATTGTTTTAGTACGGGACCAACACAGGGTATTGTTTTAGTACGGGACCAACACAGAGACTGTTTTAGTACAGGACCAACATAGAGGTTGTTTTTTTTCTTCAATACCAGATGAAGCTTTGACAAGATACCTGGAATCTTATAGGCTTCTCGTCGTGTCTAAACATGGTCTAAGGGTCAAGCTGGAGCAAATGTTGACACTTACTAATGTAAATTTGTTATGGTGAAGGGTCATGCTGGAAAACTACAAACAACACACTGGTACATGAATGTTGAAATTGCAGCGAAAGTGTCATAAAATGAGGCAAAAGAATCATATGATTGGGGTCCAAGATCTGTAACAAGAAGGAAATTGTAGCTAGACAACCTCCTGTAGAGATGCATAAACCTCCTCTTTATGGAACCATACTAACCATTATTTATTTTTCCACTTCCATTTTATTGGAAAGGAAATCCTAACTACTATTGTCCTGTGGATTTTTCTCGAGCCCAGGTCCATTAATTCTCGCCGATGTTTTCAATTTTTAGGATTCTGAAAAACTTAAAGAAAACTCCATATACTATCTTGTGTATTTTTCTCGAGTCCATATCAATTAATGCTCGTTGGTGTTTTGAATTTTAAGGAGTCTAAAAAACTTAAATAAAAATCCATCTACTATCCTGTGGATTTTTCTTAAGCCCAGATCTGTTAATGCTCTTTGGTGTTTTCAATTTTAAGGAGTCTGAAAAACTTAAAGAAAAATCCATTAGGCTCCTTTTCCATGAGTAAACTACCAGGGATGGATAAAGGAATAAACTTACACTTACAAAATTTCCTTCTTATTTCTTATTTACATGAGAATACAATTTATCTTTTGGTTTTGTCAGTAACACCAAAATCACTATCTAACAACACACCTATATACATATATGTACAAATTTGAATTAAATCACACAACAAAAATTACAGTGGTGGATTAGTAGGCGGAGAAATCCTCTTTCTTACCAATTGCATTTCATAATTTTGAAGAACCTGTCTGATAAAATCCTTTTTAGGCAAAGGCTTATTATAAAATTTCAATCAATTCCCATTTACAACAAAGGAGGTCTGATGTTCATCAATGTTTTTTATCTTCACTGAACCATTGTCATAAACTGTGTCTACTTCATAGGGTCCCAACCATCGAGTGGACAATTTACCCTTGAAATTCTTGAACCTACTATCATACAACAGGGCCCAATCACTTGGTTGGAAATATTTCTTCTTGATGTACTTATCATGCCATTTATTCCTTTGTTCTTGAATGAGTTTAGTCCTCTAAAGAGCATCATGTCTAATTTCATCAAGCTCATTCAGCTGCAATATCCTTTGTTTTTTAGCTTCATCTAAATCCATCCCCAATTGCATAACAATCCTTAGGGTTTTTGCTTGAAATTCTATGGGAAGCAACACCTACTTCCCATACACCAATTCATAAGGTGTATGGCCTGTTGTGTTTCTCCAAGTTGTTCTGTAGGCCCACAAGGCCTCAAGAAACTGATGAACCCTATCTTTATGGTGTAACTGAAATGTCTTGGTAAGTATAGCCTCTATCACCTTGTTAGTTGATTCCACTTTTCTGTTTTCTTGGGGGTGATAAGGTGAAGATTTTCTATGTTTAATATGGTATTGTTCAGTAATGGCTTTGACCAAATTAGAGGTAAATTGAGTTCCTTGGTTCGTCACTATTTCTCGAGGCACACCAAAACGAGTAAAGATATATTCAAATAGAAAATCAACAACATATTGTTCATTTATAGAATACAAAACTTTAGCCTCTACCCATTTGGTCACATAATCTGTACAGACCAGTATGTACCTTCTTCTTCGAGGTCCTACAAAGTCCAAATCCCATTTCTCAAAAGGTTCAATTACTACCTGAGCTTGGAGAGGAATCTCATCACTTGAAGTTGGTTTCCCCATCCTCTGACAATCATCATAGTTGGCCATGTACTTTTTTGCATCCTTAAAAATAATTGACCAATAGTAGTGTCACTGTAGTATTTTGTATGATGTCCTCTTATCAACAAAATGGCCTCCACATGGGCCATCATGGCAGAATTTGATGATTTCATATATCTCATCCTCCCATACACATATTTTATCACCAAATCAGGCCCTGTATGGTATAGATAGTCATCATGCCACATATAATTTGCACTCAGCTGAATAATCCTTTGTTTTTATCTAGGGGATAGATTCTGAGGTAATTTTCATGTTACAAGATAGCTAGCCACATCTGCATACCAAGGAATGTAAGTAGAGATAGAAAACAGATTTTCATATGGAAAATTGTCATCTACTAGTGCATTATCACCTATGTGAATAAGTCTGAATAGGAAATCATCAATGAGATTATCTCTTCCACGTATGTCAATGATACTAATATTGAATTCTTGTAATAGTAACAACCATCTAGTAACTCTAGAATTTGTCACAGGTTTATTCATTAAAAACCTAATGGTTGAGTGATCTGTGTGTACAAAAACATCATACCCTATTATGTAGTGTTTGAATTTGTTAATGGAATGGACTACTGATGAGAATTATTTTCTAGTGGCAGTATAATTTACTTTAGTAGGAGAGAGATTTTTGCTAAAAAAGTAGATAACATAAGGAAGATGGTTTTCTGTTTGTCCTAGAACAACTCCCAAATTTGTAACTAAAGCATCAGTGTAGATATGAAAAGGGAGAGGCCATTTTGGTCCTCTTAAAACAGGGGCACTTGAAATCTTTTTCTTTAAAACTTCAAAAGAAATCTGAAATTGTTCATCCCAATGGAATTCAGCCTCTTTTGCTAAAAATTTGAACATTGGGGCAGCTAAGTTTGTAAAATTTTGAATGAATCTCCTATAATATCCAACATGCCCTAAGAAGATTCTAACTTATTTCTATGAGATAAGGATTCTTATTTGAGAAATAATGTCAATTTTGGCAGGGTCTACCCTTATTCTGGTACCGGAAATATGATGGCCCAAGAAAATCCCTTTAGTGAGCATCATTCTGGATTTTTCATGACTAAGGGAAAGGTTAATCTCTCTACACATGATCAATACTTTCTCCAAATTGTCCAATGCTTGTTGGAAATCTTCCCCATATACTGTGAAGTCGTCCATATAGACTTCTAAACAATCATGGGCTAAATCAGAAAAAATGGCTAGGACAACCCTCTGAAAGGTGGTAGGGGCATTAGACAAACCAAAGAGAAGAACCCTATAAGGATAAGTACCCCATGGGAAAGTAAATGTGGTTTTCTCTTGATCTTAAGGGGAAATTTGGATCTGGTTGTACCCACTAAACCCATCTAAGAAAGAAAAGCACATCTTCCCAGACAAGGTGTCCAAGACCTGGTCTATGAAAGGAAAAGGAAAATAATCTCTATAGGTATCCTTGTTTAGCTCTCTAAATTCTACACAAATCCTCCATTTTCCATTCTTCTTAGGGACAATAACTAATGGGGATACCCACTTGCTATTTGAAATAGGGTAAATAAAATTGACATGAACGAGTTTTTGGAGCTCTTCTTTCACTATATCTTTTCAGGATGAATTCATTCTTCTCTGGGGATTCCTAATAGGTCTAATTTGATCATTGGTGTAAATATGGTGTGTACAGGTATTCGGGTGAATTCCTTTCATGTCATAGTAATCCCATGCAAAAGAACTGAACTGTCCTTGAATCATTTGGATCAATTTTTGTTGTTGATCTGATTCCAAGCTAGAATTGATATTTAGATATTTTCTAGGACTGGTTTCAATAGTCCGAATAGCTTAATCGTCTTCTTCATTTATTATTGATATAGTGAACAATGTAGAAGTGGATGGATGCCAGACCTCCTGAAATTCAGGGCTGAAAATATGTGTAAATTATGGGAAAGATTGAGGATACTCAATACATTCTGTATTGGCTAAAACTAGGCTTAAAATATGTTCTTCAGTTTGTTCTTGAACTCCCTTTGATTGATCAAGTGTTAACAGGAGTTGAGCACAGTTCTCCTCCCCATAGGGATTCTACAACCATAAAGGAACTTCAATGGTTGGTTGGGCAGGAGGAAAGAGAATACGTTTCTGACTGTGGGTCCCATTAGAAATTGTCATCTCCCTAGACTGACAACTAATAAATGCATTAGAAGTGGCCAATCAAGGTCGACCAAGAACAATTGGATGTCCAAGTTTGGAGGATTTTGAATGAATTACCAAGAAGTCCACATGATACTCCCAGGAGGCTAAGGTGATTGTTACATCATATAGACTTCATGTTGGGCTAATGACTGATTTGTCTGCCAATTCCAACAAGGTCTGTGTTGGCCTTAAGTGATTTAGTTGCAGCGTTCGCATGGTGTCAATAATTGCAACATTTATTGTTTATCCTAGATCAATAAGTATTTTTGAAAAATAAATACCATTAATTTCTATAGTCACCACTGGATTTCCTGGATCATTATATTTATATCGCATTTATGATATAAATTTTGACAGCTGTCCAACCACCTGTATAACAGGAGGTTCCTTCATCTTCCTTCCATGATTTTTAATGCAAAGGTCCCTTATAATTTTGGCATAGATAGGAATATATTTGATGTCTTGATGTAGGGGAATGTTTACACATATATTCCTTAGTTCAGCTTCTAAATCATGTCCTAGAAGTACCTTAGGTTTCTTCACAAGTAACCTTTCTAGATAAGGTGGAGGATTATTTCCTGAGGTATCTTTGATGGTTGAGGAGTGTGAGGAGGAATTTCTTCGTGTAAATGGATGCATTCTTCTTCATTTGGATGGTTATCTATTTGTTCTTCTTCTTGAATAACCACTGTATAATTTGGTTTATTCAAGACCTTCCAAGATCTTAATTGAATTTCATTTAGTGAAGTAGGAGTTATCACATAAGTTGGGAAAGTATGTACTTCAATATTTTGTACAGGTTGTGTAGGTCTATTGTTCTGATTAGGGATGGGTTGTGTAGGAATAGGGGTATGTCGAGGGGGGTTTGGATTAGGTGCAGCTTGTATTTGTTGATGTTGATTTGGGTTCAAAGGCAATGTGAGTTGTTGATGTAGATGGAAAGGTGGAGGTAGATAAGGTGGATTAAATCTAGGTAACAAATGAGAGATATTGGAAGGATATTGTGGGTAAGTAGGAAAAGTTGGTGGTTGAAAAAGAAAATTCCCATATGTAGGCCCCCTCCATCCTTGTTTCCAAGGTTGGACTTGTGTTTTTTGATGTTTCCATTGAGAGTAAGGCATTAGAGGATTCCATTGTTGTTGTGGATATTGTGTGGTAGGATCGAAAAATATATTAGGATTTTGTTGTCTCTGTGCTCTCTTAGGGGGATATGGTGTTTCTTGAGGTACCCCTTCTCCCTTAAAAATGGATTTTAGTCCAAGTAAGGATGGGAACTCATTGGTAGGTTGGTCTTCTGTACAGAGCCCACAAATGTCAATGACTTTAATAGGACATTATTTTTTAGGATGCCTTTTCCTACATTGAGGACATAAAATTCCTAAAGTAGCATTTTCTTCTTCTTGTTTCCTTTTGATCGTCATGGTGTCTAAATGGGTGTTGATTGTGTTTAGGATGTTTGTTTTGATTTTTTCTAGCATAATCCCTAATTATATCCTTGTAACACTTCATGGAGTAGGTTTAGTAGTTTTTCTTATAGGATCCCTTACACTTTTCCCTGTTTTGACATGACTGCGGGAGTACCTTTTACAATACTCTGCAATGTCTACAAATGGCTTTTGATATACATCCCCATAAATCATGAGGTTCAGTATCTCGATACAATCATCCCTTATAAACATAGTTACCAACTTAATGAGAACTGTGACCTCAAAACGAGAACTCTGGCCCAAAAAACCCATACTTTTGCACAAAAAACATGAAAATCAACCCCCAAATCAAAAAGTGGTGCTACTAGCATCACTACTTTTTCAAACAGGGTCAAAATTACAACATTTTTCAAGCACGACCTTCAAAAATCATACAGTAGCTCAGAAAAACCTTAAAATTAACACCTAAATAAAAAAGTGACACTAACTAAAAAAACTAAAAAGTCTAAACGTTAAAATTAGGGCTAATTATGACCTAATTGAAACCGTGGTTTTGACAATAGATCTCTATGTCAAAACAATCCCAAAATTGGATACAAAATGGTCACTTTAAAATTTATTTATTAACTTTTCTTTTTCTTAAATTGACATTGAAAAATAAATAAATAAAAATAAAAAAATCTTTGCAAATTTTTTTTAATGAAGTAAAAAACCACATTTAAAAAAAATTCAAAACCCAAATTAAACAAAAAAAAATAATAATAAAAAAAAGGGTGAAAAAAAAAAACTAAAAATGAAAAGAAAAAAATTTAAAATTTCTCAAAAAAAATGAGTGATCTAGAAAAAATGGTATATATTTTTAAAAAATAATAATGTAAAAAACACTTGAAACCTAAAAAAAGAACGAAATAAAACAAATACAAATTTAAAAAGCACTAAAAAAAACTTTAAAAAAGAAGAAGAAAATTTAAACAAAATATTAAAAAATTCTTAAAAAAACAATGTTTAATAAATTATAATTTTAAAATAAACATAAATAAAAAATTGAATACAAAATATATAGAAAAATATTTAACAAATATTAAAATGATTAACAAATTTTAATATTACAAAATATATAGAAAAATATTTAGCAAATACTAAAATGGTTAACAAATTTTAATATTAAAATAAATTAGAGTCAAAACCAATTAACTCACATATAAATGTTTATCAATATACAATTTTTAATGTAAGATTTATAGAAAACTGATTATTAAAATAAATTTATACATAAATAAATGTAAATTTTTATCAAAAAATCATTTCACCAAAACTGCATTTTAAAAATTAATCATTATCATGCTTAACATATTTTATTTTCAAAATGAATTTTAACTAAATTG
>JZKD02S0662903.1:0-14718 GCA_000966675.3 Picea glauca | reverse complement strand
TTAGGTGATGAATCTGTTCATTTACAGGCTCATGAAAGGGAAATACGAACTTTGACTATGTTTCATGTAGCAACTAAACCAACAACAATTAACACTCTGCACATTCTTAAAACAAAGATCAATCAATCCTAGAAGAAATACCAGGTGAAGTAAGACACTCCATTCTAGGTGCATGTCGAGTGAGAGATAAAGGTCTTGATTATGCCTGTGTTTGCAAGATGTAACCTAATCAATTTTGGAAGAAATTATAGGTGTGGTGAGATACTCCATTATAGTCTCATGTAGGGTGAGAGATGGAGATCTTAATTGTCCCTATATTTTCAAAATAAAAACAAACACTACAACATTCAGTCTAAAAAATGATTGTCTACCTGCACACACACACAAGGATAACAAGTATTTACTCAGAAATCTACGTTGCACTCATAACTCTAACTCACTCAGAATTACGACACATCTATATTGCATACTATCAAGTGTATCATTGAACCATAATATGAATAAAGTTAGATTCTATGATCAAACACATAATTATTCTATCCACACACAGAAAACCATAATTATATTTACAAATAAATACAAGGAAGCTTACCTTGGTTGGGTTGGTGGGCCCTTTCCATACCAACAAGGCATCTTTTAAAAGAAACTTATAGAAGAGAAGATTTGATCACACACATTGATTCCATGAATTGCAATTTATATCATTACATTAAAAACAAGGGTACAATCAACAGTCTTCAAGAATCAATTATACAACATAACAGTGCTTAACTATGTCTCTCTCTCTCTCTATCATCTACAAGGCTCTCTCTTTTAAAGAGAAACAGTCGTTACAATCAAAGTCTGGATATAACATGAAATGACTGCATAAATATTACAATTTTTTGATGTATCATTTTTCAAGGAAATGATTTCATCCTCATGACATGAAGTGCATGAGGATGAATGTGTATCGTGGACTTCAACGAATAAAGGATGTTTGAGCCAACAAACTCCTTGGACCCATCGAGAGAAAATTTGTTCAAACACTCAAGCTTGCAAATGCGGAACTGGTGCCAAACATGCACAACTGGAACAAGAAGACTAGTATCAGATGCACACAATCAACTATATCGGTACCAGACTAACACAGGAATAGGTATTGGATGAGCATAGAAATAGGTACTAGATGAAGACAACATTGGTTCCAGACAAGCTCAGAGATAGGTACCAGACGAGTGCAGAAATAGGTACTAGAAGAATTGAACGCCGAAAGAGGTACCGGTTGAAGAGGATTTGTGTCATAAGGTCTGCTTAAATCACTCAAAGTAATTAGAGAGCATTTAACATCAATTATTCAATTCCAATCATTAATAAATATCACAAATCATGATTCAACATAAGTTACCTCATATATACACAAGAATGGGTAAAATACATGTCTTTTGAGGAAAATAGGAAAATAATGCATATGTCTTAGGAAAAGTTGGTCACAATATAGGACAAGATAAGGTAATTCGAGGTATCAAAAAGGAGACCCAACAGACAATGAAGGAAGCAATGAAAAAGGAAGGGAGGGACTAAGGATGCAAGAAGAGGGTATACCAGAGAAAGAATACGAGTTTGGAGAGTTGCATAGAGGAAGGAGGTACAATAGGAAAAAGACTAGGGTTGATAAAGGAGAACTGTGCAGTGAGCTAGAGGGGAGAAATCCTTGCACAATCATCCAAATCATGGAGATACTATACATAGGAGGAGGAGGAGGAGAGTTTCATTCCAGTCCAGTAATAGAAGAATCGGTAAGTCCCACTCAAATAGGGTCTTGTGTCGAATCCACGACTCCATGTGCATCACCACAATTAGAAATAATAGTTGAAAACTTGTCAAAATCAATTGTAGTTAGCCAGGGAGGACAAAGTAGTAGCAATCATAATAATGGAAGTAGTGCACAAAGTCAGAATCATAATCAGAGTCAACTAGCATCACCAAGTGGAGGGAGTACAAAAAACAACATGATAGGGTAAGATAACAACCTTAGACTTCTTGAGTTCTAGGGAGTTGGGTCACAGGACCTAGACCAACATTTGTTTGTCTATAAGATAATTTGGGATGCAAAGAATGTTCAAGCTTAGGCTATGAAGATTGCGCAATTGGAAACAACATTTAGAGGCTATGTGTTGGTATGGTACATGAAGCTACGGAGTACCACACCTACAGAGCATGCCAGGAATTTAGCATAAATAAGGAAAGAGTTGTTGAAGGAGTTCAAGAAGCCAAAGTCAGAGTTGCAGTACATCACAGAACTGAAGGAGATTAAACAGGTACAAACAAAGTTGGAATGGGACTTCAATAAAAGGTTCAAGGATCTGATGGGTAGACTGAATTTCTAGATCCCAAATCAACAACATCAAGAATGGTTCATTGTAGGGCTTCTACCACACATTCACAGTCCATTTATTCAAAATAAGGTTACATCATAGTCCGAGGCACTGGAAATTGCAATGAAGTTGGAATCATCTCCGATAGGAGATAATGGAGGGATGGCGCAATTTCAGATGTAGTTGGCTACATTGACAATTCAAATGGAAGAACTAACAAAGGGAAAGGAAAAACATGATCAAGTATGGTGTACCAAATGTAGGAATAAAGACCATCACAAGGACGAATGCCCAACATTTGTGTAGTATTTGGTGACGGGAGCACCAAATCCATGACTGGGAGGAGGATATTGTGAGATATGTAAGAAATGGGGCCATCACCCAACTGAGTGTTCATTACTACAATAGTATTAGAGTACCCCAAGGAACTTGTTATGCAATTTTTGCAAGTCGGTGGGACATGACGAGAAGGATTGTCACGTGTTTGACTTAATGAGGGAATGCACATCGGATATGTATAGGATTCATGAAGAGAATGGTGCAGTAGAAGGGGGTGGTCTACAATATAATACTGAAAGAGGCTTCAATCTAGGGAACATAGGAAAATTTGGCAGAGGCCAAGGTAGATGAAATTTTGGTAGAGGAGGACAAGGAATGATTATTCTTACAACTGTAATCAAACCAGACACTTGGTTGGTGACTATCCAAATCTATGTACAACGTGCACTTACTACAGAGCACTAGATCATGTGACAGATGATTTTCCACAACTTGTTGTGAAATGAAAAGCTAGAGGAAAGCATAACCATAATCCAAACCAAAATGGGTAGAAAATATCATTTGAAAGACGCAACGAAGGAACAAGAATATCAGTTACACGTGGAAGGGATAGAACAAAGGATGATATGATGAATAAAGGAAAGAAAACTAAACAATGGGTAAGAAATTCAGTAGGTCCTATGCTAGCCTTAGATCCTCAACAAGAAAAGGATACATATCAGAGAGAAATAAAATAAGTAATTGAATTGGATTGGGGAGCACCAACATTGAATGCGCCTCAGGTAGAAGATCACATTATGCTAGAGAAACCGATTTGAAAGGTAAGCACGCTGACAAAATTCCCAAAAAATTATGTAGAGATAATAAAGGATGAAACTACGTTGAGTAAATTGTATATTATTATTGATCACTTTACACGAGAGAGGGAAAATCCCATGGCACAAAGAGTGGTAAACAAAGTACTTCGCAGGAAGAGGACCAACAGAGAATTCAGATTCAGTGCGCAAATTGGAGATTATGATGTGGATAATATCATCCTGGATTTAGGGTCCAACATGAACATTATACCTAAGCATACATGGGAGATGATGGGCCAAACCAAGCTAGTATGGTCTCCTATTCATCTGAGGATCCTGAATCAACACAAAATATTCTCATTTGGTTGTTTGAAATGAGTAACCATGAACATATATGGGGTGCACAACATGGAAGACTTTGAAGAGATTGAGATCGTGGATGAAATTCAACCATATCAAACATTGATGGAATTGGAATGGGATTTTGATAATTGGGTGATCATCAACTTGAAAATGAGGGAGACAATATTTGAAGTTGGAGATTTGAAAGTTATTGCACCCTTGGGCCCATCAGAAGGAAAGAGATACATAGAGTCGACCAGAGGAAATGATATTAACAACTTATACAACATGAGGATGTGAATGGATGATTATTTCAACCCTACAACAGATGGTGCACTAAGTTGGTGAAGTATGAGTTCGTGTACATCAGACTCTAAATAATTTCTATAGCATTGCCAACAGAGAATGCATGAAGTCTCCACTAGACAATGTGCACATATAACCCGATCCTTAGGTTGGATTGGAACATAGCTATGTGATCGACCTAGGTATGATGGATTAACTGGTATAAACATGTTTGTAAAGGCATTTGAGTTGCATGTACCTGAATAACAAAGGTTGTTAGCACTAGATGTTGTCATGAAAGCAACTCCAGCCACATGGTGGGTTGCACATAAAGAGGGAATAAAAGATTGGTCACAGTGCAGTAAACTAATGCAAGTAAGGTTTGGCACTGAGAAATAAATTATTATGCAGAAGTATACATGAGAGAGAAATCCAACACACCATTTCGAGCAGTGTAGGGTGTTATGGAATTCAGCACCAGAAACATAATGGAAGCATAGATTTATACACACGTTGGACACAATTCTGAAAAACTAGTATTTGGAATTGGAAATGCACATGGAGAAAGAAAGATGGGAAGATTTGGTCCAGAGGTTCTAAGTCACGAGATATTCGAATGAAGATATTTACAGAAGAAGGATCAATGGAGGTGGTACCAGTATGCATTGCACACAAAGTGAAGATGATTGTCCATGAGCTATTGGAATGCTACAATGTAGCTAAGGAAGAACATGATGGAGAGGATCCCATAAATGTACAAGTACCCGAGATAGAAGGAGAATGAGAAATAGAAGGGGCAGATCTTGAATCAGCTTCATATACACAGCCTACAAAGATGCGGAAGGTAAACATTGGAATGAAAGAGAATCCCAAGTTTGCGCAGATAGGAGATTATTGGAGTGATGAGACAGTTGAGAAGATTGCATACTTACTATGAGAATATCAGGACCTATTCCCCATGACATTTTCATATATGAAGTGAATAATAGGGGACTTAGGTGAGATTAATATTCCATTGAAACTAGGAACTAAGATAGTGCGACAGAGGCCTATCATAGGTACAAAGAAAAGGTGAAGGATGAAACAGACAAGATGATGGAAGAAGGAATAATTGAACTGGTAGAAGAGTTTGAATGGATTAGTCCAATGGTAGTGCAAGACAAGAAGACACGAGGAATCTGGATTTGAGGAAGTTGAATGATGCATGTTTACATGACCCATTCCCAACACCATTCACAAATGAGATACTAGAGAATGTAGGAGGTCAAGAAACTTATTCTTTCATAGATGGATTCTTGGGGTGTCATCAGACAAAAATTGTGCAAGAGGATCGACACAAGACCACTTTTGTGACAGAGTGGCGAAGTTATCAATATATAAAAATTCACTTTGGATTGAAGAATTTCCCTGCGGTGTTTTCTAGAGTAGTGGTTGCAGCGTTCAAGGATTTCATCCATAAGTTCATTGAAGTATACCTGGATGATTGGACTATGTTCAATCTACTGAAGGATCATATAGAATTCCTTAGGCTCATGTTGTATAGGTGTAGACAATGACAAATGTTTTTGAACTTGAAGAAGTGTATTTTTTGCACGTCATTTGGAATTATCTTGGGACATGTAGTGTGAAAACAAGGATTATTAGTAGATCTAGCTAAGATTATAGTAATTATGGAATTAGATCCACCTACATCATTCAAACAATTGAGGGAAAATATGGGTCATACAGGTTATTACAAGAAATTTATCAAAGGATATGCACAGATCACAAAAAAGATGGAAAAGTTACTGAAGAAAGAAGAAAAGTTTCAATGGAACAAGGATTATCAGAAGGGGTTGGACACCTTAAGGAAAAAACTTGTGACAACACCGATTTTAATTTTTCCAGAATGGAACAAGGAGTTCGATGTACATGTAGATTCATCATCCATAGCGTTGGGTGCAGTACTATCCCAACCAAGGGAGCGAGACTTAGATCACCCAATTTCTTTTGCAAGTAGGAAATTGTCCATAGCAGAGAAAAATTATACTACCATGGAATGAGAAGGATTGGAAATGGTCTACGCACTACAAAAATTTAGGAATTATTTATTGGGATATCAATTTAAGATGTGTACAAACCATTCTACATTAAAATACTTAGTCAACAAGCGAGTGTTGGGGGGAGAATATGCAGATGGCTACTATTATTTAAGGAATATGACTTTGAGGTTGTAGTGAAACCAGGGAAGTTGAATGCAGGACGAGATCAACTATATCACATATTATCAGGTGAAGTTGCAGGAAATTTAGATGGCATCTTCCCAGATGCACAACTATTTGCAGTGAAAATGGTGGATGATTACTTCTCGGACTCATGCAATTTCTAAGTATATGTAGGGCTCCATCATATATGACGGTTGCACAGAAGAAAAAATTGGTAGTGAAAGAAACAGATTATCAATTGATTGCAAGGAATTTATACAAGTTGGAGATAGATGGAATATTGAAGCGTTGTGTTTTGGAACATGAGAGATTGATGATACTTGAATAAGTGCATGATGGGATTGCAGGAGGACATTATGCAAGGAGAGAAATTGCACAAAATATTTTGTGTGCATGGCTTTGGTGGAATACACTTCATAAATATGCAAAGGAGTACTATCAATCATGTGATGTATGCCAATGCATGGGAAAACCATATAGGATGGATGAAATTTATTTGAATCCATAGGTTACACTGCAAGAATTTGAGAAATGGGCCATAGATTTTGTGGGTCCAATCAACCCACAAGAAAGAAGACTAGGGGAAAGGTACATAATTATTGTGACATAGTATTTGAAAAGGTGATCAAAAGTAGCACCAGTTACATATTTCACAATAGATACTACTGTGAGATTTATGTTCAAGAACATAGTCACAAGGTTTGGATGTCTGCGCATATTACTTAGTGACCGGGGAACAAAATTTGTGAACAAGACAATTGCAACATTGACTAAGGAGTTCCAAATCCATCATCAAAAGAGTGCCCCATATCATCGACAGGCCAATGGAACAGTGGAATATTTTAATAAGATCTTAGATAGTGTTTTAAAAAATATTTTCAATGTAGGGAGAGACGACTGGGACTTGAGAGTTCCTACAATGTTATGGGCTTACAAGACTACAAGTAAGAAGATGACAGGGAAAACAACCTTCAGGTTGGTCTATGGGAAAGAAGCAGTAATGTCTATGGATTTTATTCTACCTAGCTTGTGCATTGCAACAATCATTGATCTATCAAACTCTGGAGCAGTAGAGGAGAGACTATCACAGTTGGTACAACTTGAAAAATATCAGTTTATCATAGGTTTCCATCAACAGGTTTAGAAATCAAGAGAAAAGGATTGGCATTATCGACAAATTAAATAGAAAAAATTCAAGTAGGATATTTGGTATTACTTTATGATAGTAAGTTCATGCAGCACCCAGGAAAGTTTAGAATGCATTGGTTAGGACCCTATGTGTTTAAGTAGGTGACAGAAACAACTGTTGCGCAATTGGAAACCATGAATGGAGAAGTCCTTGGAGGAATGGTGAATGGAAGTCAGTTGAAACTATGTAGAGATGACTGACACTCTGCGTAGTAATATGGGTTGTGCCAGAATGCATGTATCATAGTAGATGTACTATAGTAGGAAGGAAAAACATAGAAAAACAAATAAAAAGTAGAAAAGAGAAGAAAATCAAATGACAACCTTTTTGTCTTAGATGTAGGAATATGTAGAAGTGGATAAAATAAGGGATCAACAACATGTCCTTCAAAAACTATTGGGACCACTACAGGAAGAAGAAATGAGGATAATATGGGAGCTAGCCATTGTGTAGGGAAAGGTCAAATAGGAAACATATGAAGCAGAGGAAAAAATCACAAGTTTGACGGCACAAGGGGATGATGAGATCACATAAAAAAAGGAAGATATAATCAAAGCACTGGAGATTGCAAAGGCAATCTCAAAAAAATTTGTTGTGGCATGGGGTAGCAAGAAATAGGCTTGAGTGGCTCAGGATGAGCCACAGGTGAGTGTTGGGGGTCTGTTGGACAGGAAGTTTTGGAATACAGTTTTGGGAAAAATCCTAAGTACAGAAGAAGTGTGTAGAAGAGGTGCGCAAAGGATAAGAAGAAATATGAGGGATTGCGTAGTTGAGATGCATCGAGAAGGACAACGCATAGTAAGTAGAATAAAATAGGTAATAATTCAAAGAGAAGAATAAAGAAGAAGAAAGTAGGAGAAGAAAGTGAATGAAAAG
This sequence comes from Picea glauca, assembly GCA_000966675.3. NCBI lineage: Eukaryota > Viridiplantae > Streptophyta > Pinopsida > Pinales > Pinaceae > Picea > Picea glauca. Next base: position 6,389 of record JZKD02S0662903.1, on the reverse strand, counting down.
GAAAGATGACAACTCAACATTCTAAAGATGGAAGGACGTGAAAAAGAAACATGAAGATGGAAAAGAAGAAGAAAAANTTGTTTGTCTATAAGATAATTTGGGATGCAAAGAATGTTCAAGCTTAGGCTATGAAGATTGCGCAATTGGAAACAACATTTAGAGGCTATGTGTTGGTATGGTACATGAAGCTACATAGTACCACACCTACAGAGCATGCCAGGAATTTAGTAGAAATAAGGAAAGAGTTGTTGAAGGAGTTCAAGAAGCCAAAGTCAGAGTTGCAGTACATCACAAAACTGAAGGAGATTAAGCAGGTACAAACGAAGTCGGAATGGGACTTCAATAAAAGGTTCAAGGATTTGATGGGTAGACTGAATTTCCAGATCCCAAATCAACAACATCGAGAATGGTTCATTGTAGGGCTTCTACCACACATTCACAGTCCATTTATTCAAAAGAAGGTTACATCATAGTCCGAGGCACTGGAAATTGCAATGAAATTGGAATCATCTCCGGTAGGAGATAATGGAGGGATGGCGCAATTTCAGACGTAGCTGGCTACATTGACGATTCAAATGGAAGAACTAACAAAGAAAAAGGAGAAACATGATCAAGTATGGTGTACCAAATGTAGGAATAAATACCATCACAAGGACGAATGCCCAACATTTGTGTAGTATTTGGCGACGGGAGCACCAAATCCATGACTGGGAGGAGGATATTGTGAGATATGTAAGAAATGGAGCCATCACCCAATTGAGTGTCCATTACTACAAGAGTATCAGAGTACCCCAAGGAACTTGTTATGCAATTTTTGCAAGTCGATGGGACATGAAGAGAAGGATTGTCACGTGTTTGACTTAATGAGGGAATGCACATCGAATATGTATAGGATCCATGAAGAGAATGGTGCAGTAGAAGGGGGTGGTCTGCAATATAATACTGAAAGAGGCTTCAATCTAGGGAACATAGAAAAATTTGGCAAAGGCCAAGGTAGATGAAATTTTGGTAGAGGAGGACAAGGAATTATTATTCTTACAACTGTAATCAAACCAGACACTTGGCTGGTGACTATCCAAATCTATGTACAACGTGCACTTACTACAGAGCACTAGATCATGTGATAGACAATTTTCCACAACTTGTTGTGAAATGGAAAGTCAAAAGAAACCAGAACCATAATCCAAACCAAAATGGGTAGAAAATATCATTTGAAAGACGCAACAAAGGAACAAGAATATCAGTTACACGCGGAACAGATAGAACAAGGGATGATATGATGAATAAAGGAAAGAAAACTAAACAATGGGTAAGAAATTCAGTAGGGCCTATGCTAGCCTTAGATCCTCAACAAGAAAAGGATACATATTAGAGAGAAAGAAAATAAGTAATTGAATTGGATTGGGGAGCACCAATGTTGAATGTGCCTCGGGCAGAAGATCACATTATGCTAGAGAAATCGATTTGAAGGTAAGCACGCTGAAAAAAGGATGAAACTATGCTGAGTAAATTGTATATTATTATTGATCACTTTACACGAGAGAGGGAAAATCCCATGGCACAAAGAGTGGTAAACAAAGTACTTTGCAGGAAGAGGACCAACGGAGAATTCAGATTCAATGCGCAAATTGGAGATTATGATGTGGATAATATCATCCTGGATTTAGGGTCCAACATGAAAATTATACCTAAGCATACATGGGAGATGATGGGCCAAACCAAGCTAGTATGGTCTCCTATTCATCTAAGGATCGTGAATCAACAAAAAATATTCTCAGTTGGTTGTTTGAAATGAGTAACCATGAACATATATGGGGTGAACAACATGGAAGACTATGAAGAGATTGAGATCATGGATGAAATTCAACCATATCAAACATTGATGGAATTGGAATGGGATTTTGATAACTGGGCGATCATCAACTTGAAAATGAGGGAGACAATATTTGAAGTTGGAGATTTGAAAGTTATTTCACCCTTGGGCCCATCAGAAGGAAAGAGATACATAGAGTCTACCAGAGGAAATGATATTGACAACTTATACAACATGAGGATGTGAATGGATGATTATTTCAACCCTACAATAGATGGTGCACTAAGTTGGTGAAGTATGAGTTCGTGTACATCAGACTCTAAATAATTTGTATAGCATTGCCAACAAAGAATGCATGAAGTCTCCACTAGACAATGTGCACATATAACCTGATCCTTAGGTTGGATTGGAACAGAGCTATGCGATCGACCTAGATATGATGGATTAACTGATATAAACATGTTTGTAAAGGCCTTTGAGTTGCATGTGCCTGAATAACAAAGGTTGTTAGCACTAGATGTTGTCATGAAAGCAACTCCAGCCACATGGTGGGTTGCACACAAAGAGGGAATAAAAGATTGGTCACAGTGCAGTAAACTAATGCAAGTAAGGTTTGGCACTGAGAAATAAATTATTATGCAGAAGTATACATGAGAGAGAAATCCAACACGCCATTTCGAGCAGTGTAGGGTGTTATGGAATTCAGTACCGAAAACATAATGGAAGCACAGATTTATACACACGTTGGACACAATTCTGAAAAACTGGTATTTGGAATTGGAAATGCGCATGGAGAAATCAAGATGGGAAGATTTGGTCCAAAGGTTCTAAGTCATGAGATATTCGAATGAAGATATTTACAGAAGAAGGGTCGATGGAGGTGGTACCAGTATGCGTTGCACACAAAGTGAAGATGATTGTCCATGAGCTATTGGAATGCTACAATGTAGCTAAGGAAGAACATGATGAAGAGGATCCCATAAAAGTACAAGTACCTGAGATAGAAGGGGAACGAGAAATAGAAGGGGAAGATCTTGAATCAGCTACATATACACAACCTACAAAGACGCGAAAGGTAAACATTGGAATGAAAGAGAATCCCAAGTTTGCACAGATAGGAGATTATTGGAGTGATGAGACAGTTGAGAAGATTGCATACTTACTATGAGAATATCAGGACCTATTCCCCATGACATTTTCATATATGAAGTGAATAATAGGGGACTTAGGTGAGATTAATATTCCATTGAAACTAGGAACTAAGATAGTGCGACAGAGGCCTATCATAGGTACAAAGAAAAGGTGAAGGATGAAACAGACAAGATGATGGAAGAAGGAATAATTGAACTGGTAGAAGAGTTTGAATGGATTAGTCCAATGGTAGTGCAAGACAAGAAGACACGAGGAATCTGGATTTGAGGAAGTTGAATGATGCATGTTTACATGACCCATTCCCAACACCATTCACAAATGAGATACTAGAGAATGTAGGAGGTCAAGAAACTTATTCTTTCATAGATGGATTCTTGGGGTGTCATCAGACAAAAATTGTGCAAGAGGATCGACACAAGACCACTTTTGTGACAGAGTGGCGAAGTTATCAATATATAAAAATTCACTTTGGATTGAAGAATTTCCCTGCGGTGTTTTCTAGAGTAGTGGTTGCAGCGTTCAAGGATTTCATCCATAAGTTCATTGAAGTATACCTGGATGATTGGACTATGTTCAATCTACTGAAGGATCATATAGAATTCCTTAGGCTCATGTTGTATAGGTGTAGACAATGACAAATGTTTTTGAACTTGAAGAAGTGTATTTTTTGCACGTCATTTGGAATTATCTTGGGACATGTAGTGTGAAAACAAGGATTATTAGTAGATCTAGCTAAGATTATAGTAATTATGGAATTAGATCCACCTACATCATTCAAACAATTGAGGGAAAATATGGGTCATACAGGTTATTACAAGAAATTTATCAAAGGATATGCACAGATCACAAAAAAGATGGAAAAGTTACTGAAGAAAGAAGAAAAGTTTCAATGGAACAAGGATTATCAGAAGGGGTTGGACACCTTAAGGAAAAAACTTGTGACAACACCGATTTTAATTTTTCCAGAATGGAACAAGGAGTTCGATGTACATGTAGATTCATCATCCATAGCGTTGGGTGCAGTACTATCCCAACCAAGGGAGCGAGACTTAGATCACCCAATTTCTTTTGCAAGTAGGAAATTGTCCATAGCAGAGAAAAATTATACTACCATGGAATGAGAAGGATTGGAAATGGTCTACGCACTACAAAAATTTAGGAATTATTTATTGGGATATCAATTTAAGATGTGTACAAACCATTCTACATTAAAATACTTAGTCAACAAGCGAGTGTTGGGGGGAGAATATGCAGATGGCTACTATTATTTAAGGAATATGACTTTGAGGTTGTAGTGAAACCAGGGAAGTTGAATGCAGGACGAGATCAACTATATCACATATTATCAGGTGAAGTTGCAGGAAATTTAGATGGCATCTTCCCAGATGCACAACTATTTGCAGTGAAAATGGTGGATGATTACTTCTCGGACTCATGCAATTTCTAAGTATATGTAGGGCTCCATCATATATGACGGTTGCACAGAAGAAAAAATTGGTAGTGAAAGAAACAGATTATCAATTGATTGCAAGGAATTTATACAAGTTGGAGATAGATGGAATATTGAAGCGTTGTGTTTTGGAACATGAGAGATTGATGATACTTGAATAAGTGCATGATGGGATTGCAGGAGGACATTATGCAAGGAGAGAAATTGCACAAAATATTTTGTGTGCATGGCTTTGGTGGAATACACTTCATAAATATGCAAAGGAGTACTATCAATCATGTGATGTATGCCAATGCATGGGAAAACCATATAGGATGGATGAAATTTATTTGAATCCATAGGTTACACTGCAAGAATTTGAGAAATGGGCCATAGATTTTGTGGGTCCAATCAACCCACAAGAAAGAAGACTAGGGGAAAGGTACATAATTATTGTGACATAGTATTTGAAAAGGTGATCAAAAGTAGCACCAGTTACATATTTCACAATAGATACTACTGTGAGATTTATGTTCAAGAACATAGTCACAAGGTTTGGATGTCTGCGCATATTACTTAGTGACCGGGGAACAAAATTTGTGAACAAGACAATTGCAACATTGACTAAGGAGTTCCAAATCCATCATCAAAAGAGTGCCCCATATCATCGACAGGCCAATGGAACAGTGGAATATTTTAATAAGATCTTAGATAGTGTTTTAAAAAATATTTTCAATGTAGGGAGAGACGACTGGGACTTGAGAGTTCCTACAATGTTATGGGCTTACAAGACTACAAGTAAGAAGATGACAGGGAAAACAACCTTCAGGTTGGTCTATGGGAAAGAAGCAGTAATGTCTATGGATTTTATTCTACCTAGCTTGTGCATTGCAACAATCATTGATCTATCAAACTCTGGAGCAGTAGAGGAGAGACTATCACAGTTGGTACAACTTGAAAAATATCAGTTTATCATAGGTTTCCATCAACAGGTTTAGAAATCAAGAGAAAAGGATTGGCATTATCGACAAATTAAATAGAAAAAATTCAAGTAGGATATTTGGTATTACTTTATGATAGTAAGTTCATGCAGCACCCAGGAAAGTTTAGAATGCATTGGTTAGGACCCTATGTGTTTAAGTAGGTGACAGAAACAACTGTTGCGCAATTGGAAACCATGAATGGAGAAGTCCTTGGAGGAATGGTGAATGGAAGTCAGTTGAAACTATGTAGAGATGACTGACACTCTGCGTAGTAATATGGGTTGTGCCAGAATGCATGTATCATAGTAGATGTACTATAGTAGGAAGGAAAAACATAGAAAAACAAATAAAAAGTAGAAAAGAGAAGAAAATCAAATGACAACCTTTTTGTCTTAGATGTAGGAATATGTAGAAGTGGATAAAATAAGGGATCAACAACATGTCCTTCAAAAACTATTGGGACCACTACAGGAAGAAGAAATGAGGATAATATGGGAGCTAGCCATTGTGTAGGGAAAGGTCAAATAGGAAACATATGAAGCAGAGGAAAAAATCACAAGTTTGACGGCACAAGGGGATGATGAGATCACATAAAAAAAGGAAGATATAATCAAAGCACTGGAGATTGCAAAGGCAATCTCAAAAAAATTTGTTGTGGCATGGGGTAGCAAGAAATAGGCTTGAGTGGCTCAGGATGAGCCACAGGTGAGTGTTGGGGGTCTGTTGGACAGGAAGTTTTGGAATACAGTTTTGGGAAAAATCCTAAGTACAGAAGAAGTGTGTAGAAGAGGTGCGCAAAGGATAAGAAGAAATATGAGGGATTGCGTAGTTGAGATGCATCGAGAAGGACAACGCATAGTAAGTAGAATAAAATAGGTAATAATTCAAAGAGAAGAATAAAGAAGAAGAAAGTAGGAGAAGAAAGTGAATGAAAAGGAAAGATGACAACTCAACATTCTAAAGATGGAAGGACGTGAAAAAGAAACATGAAGATGGAAAAGAAGAAGAAAAA
>JZKD02S0662892.1:0-15479 GCA_000966675.3 Picea glauca | reverse complement strand
TCTAATCTCTAGGACCCATATGTGACCAAACCCCTCCTTCTTTAGGCTTGTTAAACATATGTCAATGGACTCATCAAAGATGAGCTATAACGAGCATCTGTTATCTTCCTCAAGCTCGTTAAAAAATAGAGGAGGTACTCACTAATCACGGTGGGGGGGAAATTGAAAGAAGTGCGTCAAGTTTTTTGGAATCCCTTATGGTAGCTATTGTTGTCACCCTTGAACATGGAACCTAATTGCGTCTCATCTTATAGTCGAGTAATATGCTTGTATCTAAGTCAAACCAATTCCATTTGTCATTATACTTTTTCATTCCAGTTGAAGAGTGCTCTTATTATCATCACATTATATTCTTGGTACTCATTGAGTCAATGCTGCCAAGTTGTTTGTCATGCCTCAAAATGTTCAAGGGAAGTTTCACTTCAAACCATCCATATATAGTATTACTATTTTTCGTTCTAGTGTTAGTCCATACTCATTTAATCCACCATCTCACATCACTTTCCCGTGTCATTTTCATGTCGATGATGGGGGATACATCATGGCCCTCCTTCGATGAGTCTATTCCCATTGACTTCAACACATCATCTGAGAATTAGACATAGAAATAAATAAGTACCTTGGAACCTGCGTGCCTCAATGACAGGCCTCCTCACTTATGACAGTAGTTTTACACATTGATCTATGATCGAATGATTCCACAATTGTTCAACCTCAACTCATTTATTCACATTCGTTGGAATGTCCTAAAGCTACCTTGGGAATCATTGTCATCATTGGTGATTTACCTCACACTTGTTAATGATATACCTCAATGATCAGTAATCAAGTGGTTTCTACCATGTTCGACATCAAGTCATCTATTTGCATGGATAGATTCGTACCATTTCGAGATCAGGATGAAGACCCTAGTTTAGGCTCTCACTCGGTTATGTGATTTTCCTAGGCTACGCTTGAGATCATTTGAGCATGTAAAATATTTTAGTACAATCACCATGATATAAATCTTATTGAAATATATACCGTCACACAGATCCACATTGTATTGATCTGTGGCTATGTTTTGTCATCTTGTAGCTCCACTGTGTATTTTTCATGGCTACTATCAATTCATGTCATGGAAGTATGGGTCCACATTGTATATCTAGTGGCCATATCCTTAGTCAGTATTCTCATGGATTCGTAGTGCATTGGTCAACGACCATTCTTTGAGTCAACTCATATTCCTAGCATAGGTATGCCTATCTTGAGAATGAAACATATATTTATACTGCTTGATGGTTGTTTGTAGCTTTTGCCAGGTTCTCCTACTCCAAAACCCTTGCATTGAAGAATTTGCAAAGTGTTTCGGTCATCAGTTTCTCTTATGACCTCACACTTTAGGGGGCATCTGTTACACATAAAAAATGCCACACTTAAGTCTCGCACCCTAAGTGCCACAAGTGTCGCAAAGTGACGTATGCACCTTGTTAAGTGTCACATGTATTGTCTCAAGTGTTGTATGAACCTTAATAAATGTCACATTAACTTTTATAAGTGTCACAACTCATTGATACCATGAAACACATTTGTCACAATACCTAAGTCGGTTTGGAAGAGAAGACCCACCATTTGAGGTTCAAAACCACACCTTTTACTTGGAAAATTTGACCATTTTTTGGAATTTATGAAGGGTGGCACTCCCCTAATAATTATTAGGGAGTGCTAGCACCCCCATTCCTTGCTTATGTGGTGCCAATGGCACTTTGCCTCTAACTCAAAGGGATCACTAGTGTGGTTAGAGAAAAATATGGTGCATCCTGACTTTTCTTAAGGGACAAATCTTAAGGGAGGAGGTTGTTTTGGGTCGAATCCTATCCTATGGCACTATATTAGGATAAAATCCCAACTCATGGAGTCATATCATCTACCACTTCCCTTATTATATCATGGTGGTTGAGCCTCCCATTCCTATAAATTGAAGGCACTTCCATGGTGAAGGGGGAAGGAAATTGCTGAAGTATCATCATTCTTATCGTAAGAGATTCATGCAAGGGGATGGATGAGGGGAGCTTGGACAAGTTTCTACATTATCAAACATGATTTGTAATTACTTATCATTGGATTTCAAATTAATATAAAATTGGCCTATTCCCTTAAATTTCATGTGTTCTACATTTTCTTGTCTATTGTTGTTTCAATCTTTGTAGATATATTTTCTTTATCTAATCATATAGAGTAGGAGGAAGACTTTCTTTGTTGGTCTTGACATGACTTCATTTGTCTTCAAGAGATTGGATATCAAGCCTAGGGATTGGAGCAACGAGGAAAAACATCAGAATAAGGTTCACCATATTATTATTCTCTCTCATTTGATTGGTTAAGTTATATTTAAAGGGAACGTAGCAACCATTTGTTTCATTATGTATTTGGACCAAAGAAGGGGTCTTGGTCCAAAGGATATCTTAGCCTATCCGTAAGGTAATAATTATCATAACACTTTGCCAAAACTGGAAGACCTTTGAACTCTCCTTCACAAACCCAAGGCAACAATGTCCATTGCCTCTCTGCACCAAGAGAACTTCACAACACTCACAAACTTGGTCAACGAGTCTACTATGTTTTCCAACGTGTCTACTTTCTCCAACAAAAAATTATTTATTTCCATCAGGTATCTCACGAAAAGTTATTGTCAATCAATGTGCTTAGTCTTATAATGATAAGTTGGGTTCGTTTCCATAATATTATGCTTTGACTATCACAACTTATCTTCATAGATCTATGCTCAAACCCGATTCTTGAACACAAACTTTTCAGCCATACTGCTTCTTTACTTCTATGAGTGGCTACCATGTATTCATCTTCTATTGTCAAAAGGGATACAACCACCAGTCACTTACTCATCTAGCTGATTTCTCCACCGAACATCTTGAACACATATTCATTGGTCGACCTTCGTCGATCCATATCTCCAGCCGAGTTTGTGTCGACAAAGCCATGTACATTTACTTGAATATCACCTCTAGGTTTTTCCATGTAGCATACAACATAATATTTTGTGCCACAAAAATACCTAAATAATATTTTGATAGCTGTCCAATGCTCCTTCCTAGGTGTCAACATGTATCTACTCAACACTCCCACTGCATGGGCAATGTCTGGTCGAGTGAAAACCATTGCATACATTAGACTACTAAAATCACTTGCATAGGGAACACGTGCCATGTCCTCTATTTCCTCTTGTGTCCTTGGAAAATGTTCAACAATTAGCCTTTCTCCCAGAGGAATTGACACCTGCATAGGTTTGCAATCCTGCATGTTGAAACATTTCAATATTTTTTCAATATACTTTGTCTGGTTCAACCAAATCTTTCTAGCTGCTCGATCTCTCTTGATCTCCATTCCCAAAATGAATTTCATTGCACGGATATCCTTCATGTCGAACTTGGAGGATAACTTATTCTTCACCTCCTTTCTTGCATTCATGTTGTTTCCAATCATCAACATGTCGTCAACATACAATGGTACATATATGAAACACCCACCTTCTTCTTTGGAATATATGCAGTGATCAACTTTTATTCTCACAAACCAAAAAATAAGGATGTATGTGTCAAATTTTTGGTACCACATCGTTGGTGATTGATTTAGACCATAAAGGGATATTTTCAGTTTGCACACCAAATATTTCTTTCCCTTTACTGCAAATTCTTTAGGCTGTTTCATGTGGATTTCTTCTTCTAGGCCCCCATGTAGGAACACTATCTTTCCATACATTTGTTTTATTTCCATATCAATTTTTGCAGCTAGAGACATTAGTACTCTAATGGAAGTTAATTTTGCAATAGGGGAAAAAATCTCACCGAAGTCGACTCCTTTGACTTGGGAATATCCTTTCACTACCAGTCGAGCTTTAAATTTCTTGACTTTACTTGTTCCATTCATATTCTTCTTGAATACCCATTTGCTACCAACATGTTTTCTTCCATTAGGTAATTTTACTAAGTCTCACATCTCATTATTGTGTAAGGATTCCATCTCTTCGACCATGGTGTCCTTTCATATTTTTCTCTTTGCTGAGTTGATTGCCTCCCCGACCAACTTGGTCTCATTGTTGGTGGTAGTTAACACAAATGAAAAATAGAAGTCGGGTGGACTATGAAGGATCAAATCCTATCATTGAGAGGGGGGGGGGTGTGAATTAGTGACACAATAATTATATCAATTTTTTATTTATTAATGCAAACCAAATTTTAACACAGTATTTTATCGTGGAACCCAATTGGGAAAACCAAAAACTCTTTTCTATTAACTACAAAATTTGTTTTTACATGTTACATAGAAGGAATATATTCTTCCTTTTCGATCAACACCAATTGATCAGGATGCACCCACACCCTAGTTCACCAACACCAAATGGTAGGAGGCTACAACCCCCTATTTAGTCAGCTACAACTGACAAGGAAGCACCAACTCCCTCTGCAGGCACCAACTTGCCCTTGCACCACCCAACCACCCTTAATGCATAAGTATCTTGAACTTTCCTTCCTGGAATCTGCTTCAGATTTTGATCTTCTAATCTGGACTACAGAGATGCTTTCTTCTCACCACACTTTCTTGTTTATATATTCTTCAAAACGACGTGAGTGTTATACACCATGTCCCTTTATTTGGAGCAATGCACCTCTTCATTTTAACTTAACCATAATCACTATTTTAACATTTTTACTGTGAATTATTTTTGTAAATTGATCACATATGGATCAATTTCATCCTTTAAAATCGATCCCGAATCTCTGTTATTTGCACAGAGACCAAATTATATGGAGGTGCTTCCTTCAAACCATTACATGTGACCGAGCATTTATAGAACCACAAACTTACCAATTACAGTGACATATTAAGTTGTCATTTAGATATCCTATATCACATGATCAACAGTGGTGACCAAACACTAGGTGAGACAAGTTCTTGAGTGATTATCAATTTCAACGGTCATGATTCAATATTTTGGTAAGATGGATGGTTTACGTTTATTTTGCAGAAACAGATAAATTGTCAGATGTGATTCTTACAAGGCTTAATCTGATGGCCATGAATTAATAAACCATTGATATGGATAGCCACCATTTACTCTGATTCTTCATACTTCGAAGATTTCAAATCTCAACCCATTCTTTCCTCTGGAGTGATCACTTGCTAAGTCAGTCATAAAACGGTGAAGACCGCTTGCTATCGGTTAACGTTTCCACTTACACTATCCTTCCACTATATTAGATCAACGGTTGATAATACACCCAACATGATATTGACAGTCAAGAATGCTCTGAAGTGATCTTTCAGATTGGACGACTCATATCCTTGCTGACATGGTCTTCTAACGTGGTCTTCCACGTATCCTTGCTAACGTGGTCTGCCATATGCCCTTTTGCTGACGTGGTCTACCATGTGTCCTTACTGACGTGGTATGACACACATCCTTTTTGACATGGTATGCTGACCAACAACCCTGATCCAATGGTCCTCATTATGTCCTTCAAATCTGATAGTCCTTATTCACTTCGGATTTCCTAGATTNGGTGGGGGGGAAATTGAAAGAAGTGCGTCAAGTTTTTTGGAATCCCTTATGGTAGCTATTGTTGTCACCCTTGAACATGGAACCTAATTGCGTCTCATCTTATAGTCGAGTAATATGCTTGTATCTAAGTCAAACCAATTCCATTTGTCATTATACTTTTTCATTCCAGTTGAAGAGTGCTCTTATTATCATCACATTATATTCTTGGTACTCATTGAGTCAATGCTGCCAAGTTGTTTGTCATGCCTCAAAATGTTCAAGGGAAGTTTCACTTCAAACCATCCATATATAGTATTACTATTTTTCGTTCTAGTGTTAGTCCATACTCATTTAATCCACCATCTCACATCACTTTCCCGTGTCATTTTCATGTCGATGATGGGGGATACATCATGGCCCTCCTTCGATGAGTCTATTCCCATTGACTTCAACACATCATCTGAGAATTAGACATAGAAATAAATAAGTACCTTGGAACCTGCGTGCCTCAATGACAGGCCTCCTCACTTATGACAGTAGTTTTACACATTGATCTATGATCGAATGATTCCACAATTGTTCAACCTCAACTCATTTATTCACATTCGTTGGAATGTCCTAAAGCTACCTTGGGAATCATTGTCATCATTGGTGATTTACCTCACACTTGTTAATGATATACCTCAATGATCAGTAATCAAGTGGTTTCTACCATGTTCGACATCAAGTCATCTATTTGCATGGATAGATTCGTACCATTTCGAGATCAGGATGAAGACCCTAGTTTAGGCTCTCACTCGGTTATGTGATTTTCCTAGGCTACGCTTGAGATCATTTGAGCATGTAAAATATTTTAGTACAATCACCATGATATAAATCTTATTGAAATATATACCGTCACACAGATCCACATTGTATTGATCTGTGGCTATGTTTTGTCATCTTGTAGCTCCACTGTGTATTTTTCATGGCTACTATCAATTCATGTCATGGAAGTATGGGTCCACATTGTATATCTAGTGGCCATATCCTTAGTCAGTATTCTCATGGATTCGTAGTGCATTGGTCAACGACCATTCTTTGAGTCAACTCATATTCCTAGCATAGGTATGCCTATCTTGAGAATGAAACATATATTTATACTGCTTGATGGTTGTTTGTAGCTTTTGCCAGGTTCTCCTACTCCAAAACCCTTGCATTGAAGAATTTGCAAAGTGTTTCGGTCATCAGTTTCTCTTATGACCTCACACTTTAGGGGGCATCTGTTACACATAAAAAATGCCACACTTAAGTCTCGCACCCTAAGTGCCACAAGTGTCGCAAAGTGACGTATGCACCTTGTTAAGTGTCACATGTATTGTCTCAAGTGTTGTATGAACCTTAATAAATGTCACATTAACTTTTATAAGTGTCACAACTCATTGATACCATGAAACACATTTGTCACAATACCTAAGTCGGTTTGGAAGAGAAGACCCACCATTTGAGGTTCAAAACCACACCTTTTACTTGGAAAATTTGACCATTTTTTGGAATTTATGAAGGGTGGCACTCCCCTAATAATTATTAGGGAGTGCTAGCACCCCCATTCCTTGCTTATGTGGTGCCAATGGCACTTTGCCTCTAACTCAAAGGGATCACTAGTGTGGTTAGAGAAAAATATGGTGCATCCTGACTTTTCTTAAGGGACAAATCTTAAGGGAGGAGGTTGTTTTGGGTCGAATCCTATCCTATGGCACTATATTAGGATAAAATCCCAACTCATGGAGTCATATCATCTACCACTTCCCTTATTATATCATGGTGGTTGAGCCTCCCATTCCTATAAATTGAAGGCACTTCCATGGTGAAGGGGGAAGGAAATTGCTGAAGTATCATCATTCTTATCGTAAGAGATTCATGCAAGGGGATGGATGAGGGGAGCTTGGACAAGTTTCTACATTATCAAACATGATTTGTAATTACTTATCATTGGATTTCAAATTAATATAAAATTGGCCTATTCCCTTAAATTTCATGTGTTCTACATTTTCTTGTCTATTGTTGTTTCAATCTTTGTAGATATATTTTCTTTATCTAATCATATAGAGTAGGAGGAAGACTTTCTTTGTTGGTCTTGACATGACTTCATTTGTCTTCAAGAGATTGGATATCAAGCCTAGGGATTGGAGCAACGAGGAAAAACATCAGAATAAGGTTCACCATATTATTATTCTCTCTCATTTGATTGGTTAAGTTATATTTAAAGGGAACGTAGCAACCATTTGTTTCATTATGTATTTGGACCAAAGAAGGGGTCTTGGTCCAAAGGATATCTTAGCCTATCCGTAAGGTAATAATTATCATAACACTTTGCCAAAACTGGAAGACCTTTGAACTCTCCTTCACAAACCCAAGGCAACAATGTCCATTGCCTCTCTGCACCAAGAGAACTTCACAACACTCACAAACTTGGTCAACGAGTCTACTATGTTTTCCAACGTGTCTACTTTCTCCAACAAAAAATTATTTATTTCCATCAGGTATCTCACGAAAAGTTATTGTCAATCAATGTGCTTAGTCTTATAATGATAAGTTGGGTTCGTTTCCATAATATTATGCTTTGACTATCACAACTTATCTTCATAGATCTATGCTCAAACCCGATTCTTGAACACAAACTTTTCAGCCATACTGCTTCTTTACTTCTATGAGTGGCTACCATGTATTCATCTTCTATTGTCAAAAGGGATACAACCACCAGTCACTTACTCATCTAGCTGATTTCTCCACCGAACATCTTGAACACATATTCATTGGTCGACCTTCGTCGATCCATATCTCCAGCCGAGTTTGTGTCGACAAAGCCATGTACATTTACTTGAATATCACCTCTAGGTTTTTCCATGTAGCATACAACATAATATTTTGTGCCACAAAAATACCTAAATAATATTTTGATAGCTGTCCAATGCTCCTTCCTAGGTGTCAACATGTATCTACTCAACACTCCCACTGCATGGGCAATGTCTGGTCGAGTGAAAACCATTGCATACATTAGACTACTAAAATCACTTGCATAGGGAACACGTGCCATGTCCTCTATTTCCTCTTGTGTCCTTGGAAAATGTTCAACAATTAGCCTTTCTCCCAGAGGAATTGACACCTGCATAGGTTTGCAATCCTGCATGTTGAAACATTTCAATATTTTTTCAATATACTTTGTCTGGTTCAACCAAATCTTTCTAGCTGCTCGATCTCTCTTGATCTCCATTCCCAAAATGAATTTCATTGCACGGATATCCTTCATGTCGAACTTGGAGGATAACTTATTCTTCACCTCCTTTCTTGCATTCATGTTGTTTCCAATCATCAACATGTCGTCAACATACAATGGTACATATATGAAACACCCACCTTCTTCTTTGGAATATATGCAGTGATCAACTTTTATTCTCACAAACCAAAAAATAAGGATGTATGTGTCAAATTTTTGGTACCACATCGTTGGTGATTGATTTAGACCATAAAGGGATATTTTCAGTTTGCACACCAAATATTTCTTTCCCTTTACTGCAAATTCTTTAGGCTGTTTCATGTGGATTTCTTCTTCTAGGCCCCCATGTAGGAACACTATCTTTCCATACATTTGTTTTATTTCCATATCAATTTTTGCAGCTAGAGACATTAGTACTCTAATGGAAGTTAATTTTGCAATAGGGGAAAAAATCTCACCGAAGTCGACTCCTTTGACTTGGGAATATCCTTTCACTACCAGTCGAGCTTTAAATTTCTTGACTTTACTTGTTCCATTCATATTCTTCTTGAATACCCATTTGCTACCAACATGTTTTCTTCCATTAGGTAATTTTACTAAGTCTCACATCTCATTATTGTGTAAGGATTCCATCTCTTCGACCATGGTGTCCTTTCATATTTTTCTCTTTGCTGAGTTGATTGCCTCCCCGACCAACTTGGTCTCATTGTTGGTGGTAGTTAACACAAATGAAAAATAGAAGTCGGGTGGACTATGAAGGATCAAATCCTATCATTGAGAGGGGGGGGGGTGTGAATTAGTGACACAATAATTATATCAATTTTTTATTTATTAATGCAAACCAAATTTTAACACAGTATTTTATCGTGGAACCCAATTGGGAAAACCAAAAACTCTTTTCTATTAACTACAAAATTTGTTTTTACATGTTACATAGAAGGAATATATTCTTCCTTTTCGATCAACACCAATTGATCAGGATGCACCCACACCCTAGTTCACCAACACCAAATGGTAGGAGGCTACAACCCCCTATTTAGTCAGCTACAACTGACAAGGAAGCACCAACTCCCTCTGCAGGCACCAACTTGCCCTTGCACCACCCAACCACCCTTAATGCATAAGTATCTTGAACTTTCCTTCCTGGAATCTGCTTCAGATTTTGATCTTCTAATCTGGACTACAGAGATGCTTTCTTCTCACCACACTTTCTTGTTTATATATTCTTCAAAACGACGTGAGTGTTATACACCATGTCCCTTTATTTGGAGCAATGCACCTCTTCATTTTAACTTAACCATAATCACTATTTTAACATTTTTACTGTGAATTATTTTTGTAAATTGATCACATATGGATCAATTTCATCCTTTAAAATCGATCCCGAATCTCTGTTATTTGCACAAAGACCAAATTATATGGAGGTGCTTCCTTCAAACCATTACATGTGACCGAGCAATTATAGAACCACAAACTTACCAATTACAGTGACGTATTAAGTTGTCATTTAGATATCCTATATCACATGATCAACAGTGGTGACCAAACACTAGGTGAGACAAGTTCTTGAGTGATTATCAATTTCAACGGTCATGATTCAATATTTTGATAAGATGGATGGTTTACGTTTATTTTGCGGAAACAGATAAATTGTCAGATGTGATTCTTACAAGGCTTAATCTGATGGCCATGACTTAATAAACCATTGATATGGATAGCCACCATTTACTTTGATTCTTCATACTTCGAAGATTTCAAATCTCAACCCATTCTTTCCTCTAGAGTGATCACTTGCTAAGTCAGTCATAAAACGGTGAAGACCACTTGCTATCGGTTAACGTTTCCACTTACACTATCCTTCCACTATATTAGATCAACGGTCGATAATACACCCAACATGATATTGATGGTCAAGAATGCTCTGAAGTGATCTTTTAGATCGGACGACTCATATCCTTGCTGACATGGTCTTCTAACGTGGTCTTCCACGTATCCTTGCTAACGTGGTCTTCCATATGCCCTTTTGCTGACGTGGTCTACCATGTGTCCTTACTGATGTGGTATGACACACATCCTTTTTGACATGGTATGCTGACCAACAACCCTGATCCAATGGTCCTCATTATGTCCTTCAAATCTGATAGTCCTTATTCACTTCGGATTTCCTAGATTCAGGTTGTTCAAATCTCAAAGTCTCCGGAGAGTAACCTCCTCACATCTTTATACCCGAGGTGAAGGATGTTTGTTCGATTTGGATCTTGGATCAACGAATTGATCTGTGTATGATGCTACTCTTCTACCTTATCCTATCCTTCCACTTATAATGATCCAATGATTGTGAAGACACTCGAAGAAGATCCATGATCACAGATGATTGCAGAACCACAACTTGTGAATGATTTAACTCGTAACCCAAACTTCGCAATTGGAATTTGTACGTTGTTGGTGAGTCAAAAACAATCGTCGATCTTTGAAGCTATAATATCGGATGATCCTAACTAATTACAGGATTGTAACTAGCATGACATTTAATTCTCCTTTTGATCTCCGCAATTCATCCCTACTATTGATATGGAGATTGCGCATCCGATGATCATGACTTAATCTAACTTAAAATCATTGTTTGTTGGATCAAACGCAATCATAGATATTTGAAGTTATGANTAATGATCCAATGATTGTGAAGACACTCGAAGAAGATCCACGATCACAGATGATTGCAGAACCACAACTTGTGAATGATTTAACTCGTAACCCAAACTTCGCAATTGGAATTAGTACGTTGTTGGTGAGTCAAAAACAATCGTCAATCTTTGAAGCTATAAGATCGGATGATCCTAACTAATTACAGGATTGTAACTAGCATGACATTTAATTCTCCTTTTGATCTCCGCAATTCATCCCTACTATTGATATGGAGATTGCGCATTCGACAATCATGACTTAATCTAACTTAAAATCATTGTTTGTTGGATCAACCGCAATCATAGATATTTGAAGTTATGAGATCTGACGATCTAGACAGATTGCGGGATTGTAACCAGCGAGTAGTTTAATTCTGCTGTCACTCCCCACAATTCATCCCTGCTGTTGATTTGGCGATTATGCATCCGATGATCACGACTTAATCTGACTTAAACACATTGTTTGTTGGATCAACCACAGTCGTAGATCTTTTAAGCTATGATATTTGATGATCTATATATATTGTGGGATTGCAATTGGCAAGTAGTTTAATTCTACTTTTTCTCCCTGCAATTCATCCCTGTCGTTGATTTGTCTTGCAGATCTGACGTTCTTGATTTGATCTGAGTTTTATTGCACCATCTCTTCTGAGCTTTTTATCTTCATTCGTTAACTCTCCCGAGCTTTAATATCTGTTTGACATCAGTGATTATATACTGTTTGATTGGTCATCCAACATTTCTTCTAAAATTCATCGCGCCATCTCTTCTAAGCTTTGATCTTCATTTGCTAACCCTCCTGAGCTTTTATCTCAACTTATCATCACATCAATGATATCGATTGTTGACATCGATTAAAACACATGGATGCCAATATGTCTAACAATATCCCCCTTTTTCATTGAGGGAAATGCACCAACTTCATACACAATCTCCCCCTGTGGTGAAGCTTCTATCCTCTGAAGTTACTCTTCCCCTTTGGCATCAATGGAAAAGGGTTTCTTCTCCTATGATCTATCTGTATAAATACTTCTTTGACCATTGGTAACTCCTCCTGCATTCACACTTTTCCTGTCATAACTGAATGACTCCTTCTGACGTTGATTTCTATCTCCCCCTGAAAAGGTTCCAATTGATGCATTATTTTCTTGAGAGATTTAGGTAGGAAGAAGGATTAATCCCAATTTTTGACTGAGATATTCAAATACATCTCTGCTTAAGGGTTTTGTAAAAATATCTTCCACCTGTTCTTGTGTTGGAACGTATTCCAATTTAATGTTCTTGTTTTCAGCCTTATCTCTTAAATAGTGGTACTTTATGGGAATTTGTTTCGATTTTGAGTGCTGGACAAGGTTCTTGGAGAGACTTATCGTGCTTGTATTATCATAGTAGATAGTAGTGGGTTCTTCAAATACTATTTTGATGTGTTGTAGAGTTTGTTTCATCCATTCCACTTGTGTGCAACATTCTACTGCTGCAATATACTCAGCTTTAGTGATAGACAGAGAAATTGAGGACTGTTTCTTGCTTATCCAAGCAACCAATGATTCTCCTAAAAAAATGCTCCTCCACTTGTACTTTTTCCGTCATCTACACTTCTTGCCCAATCAACATTTGAATAGGCTTTTAATGTGAATGAATCCTTGCTAGGGTACCACAAACCAAGATCTATGGTTCCTTTCAAATATCTAAAGATTCTTTTTACAGTTTGAACATGGCTCTCCTTTGGTGCTCATCCCAACAACTTGCTTAACATCAGGTCTGGAAGATGTTACGTAGAGAAAATTGCCAATCATTGATCTGTAATGTTTTGGATCTACAACTTTGGACTCATCATCCTTGCTTAGTGTTAGAAAAAANGTGGTATGACACACATCCTTTTTGACATGGTATGCTGACCAACAACCCTGATCCAATGGTCCTCATTATGTCCTTCAAATCTGATAGTCCTTATTCACTTCGGATTTCCTAGATTCAGGTTGTTCAAATCTCAAAGTCTCCGGAGAGTAACCTCCTCACATCTTTATACCCGAGGTGAAGGATGTTTGTTCGATTTGGATCTTGGATCAACGAATTGATCTGTGTATGATGCTACTCTTCTACCTTATCCTATCCTTCCACTTATAATGATCCAATGATTGTGAAGACACTCGAAGAAGATCCATGATCACAGATGATTGCAGAACCACAACTTGTGAATGATTTAACTCGTAACCCAAACTTCGCAATTGGAATTTGTACGTTGTTGGTGAGTCAAAAACAATCGTCGATCTTTGAAGCTATAATATCGGATGATCCTAACTAATTACAGGATTGTAACTAGCATGACATTTAATTCTCCTTTTGATCTCCGCAATTCATCCCTACTATTGATATGGAGATTGCGCATCCGATGATCATGACTTAATCTAACTTAAAATCATTGTTTGTTGGATCAAACGCAATCATAGATATTTGAAGTTATGATATCTGACGATCTAGACAGATTGCGGGATTGTAACCAACGAGTAGTTTAATTCTACTTTTACTCCCCACAATTCATCCCTCCTGTTGATTTGTCGTTTATGCATCCGATTATTACGACTTAATCTGACTTAAACACATTGTTTGTTGGATCAACCACTATCGTAGATCTTTTAAGATATGATATTTGACGATCTATATATATTGTGGGATTGCAATTGGCGAGTAGTTTAATTCTGCTTTTTCTCCCCGCAATTCATCCCTATCGTTGATTTGTCTTGCAGATCTGACGTTCTTGATTTGATCTGAGTTTTATTGCACCATCTCTTCTGAGATTTTTATCTTCATTCGTTAACTCTCCCGAGCTTTAATATCTGTTTGACATCAGTGATTATATACTGTTTGATTGGTCATCCAACATTTCTTCTAAAATTCATCGCGCCATCTCTTCTAAGCTTTGATCTTCATTTGCTAACCCTCCTGAGCTTTTATCTCAACTTATCATCACATCAATGATATCGATTGTTGACATCGATTAAAACACATGGATGCCAATATGTCTAACAATATCCCCCTTTTTCATTGAGGGAAATGCACCAACTTCATACACAATCTCCCCCTGTGGTGAAGCTTCTATCCTCTGAAGTTACTCTTCCCCTTTGGCATCAATGGAAAAGGGTTTCTTCTCCTATGATCTATCTGTATAAATACTTCTTTGACCATTGGTAACTCCTCCTGCATTCACACTTTTCCTGTCATAACTGAATGACTCCTTCTGACGTTGATTTCTATCTCCCCCTGAAAAGGTTCCAATTGATGCATTATTTTCTTGAGAGATTTAGGTAGGAAGAAGGATTAATCCCAATTTTTGACTGAGATATTCAAATACATCTCTGCTTAAGGGTTTTGTAAAAATATCTTCCACCTGTTCTTGTGTTGGAACGTATTCCAATTTAATGTTCTTGTTTTCAGCCTTATCTCTTAAATAGTGGTACTTTATGGGAATTTGTTTCGATTTTGAGTGCTGGACAAGGTTCTTGGAGAGACTTATCGTGCTTGTATTATCATAGTAGATAGTAGTGGGTTCTTCAAATACTATTTTGATGTGTTGTAGAGTTTGTTTCATCCATTCCACTTGTGTGCAACATTCTACTGCTGCAATATACTCAGCTTTAGTGATAGACAGAGAAATTGAGGACTGTTTCTTGCTTATCCAAGCAACCAATGATTCTCCTAAAAAAATGCTCCTCCACTTGTACTTTTTCCGTCATCTACACTTCTTGCCCAATCAACATTTGAATAGGCTTTTAATGTGAATGAATCCTTGCTAGGGTACCACAAACCAAGATCTATGGTTCCTTTCAAATATCTAAAGATTCTTTTTACAGTTTGAACATGGCTCTCCTTTGGTGCTCATCCCAACAACTTGCTTAACATCAGGTCTGGAAGATGTTACGTAGAGAAAATTGCCAATCATTGATCTGTAATGTTTTGGATCTACAACTTTGGACTCATCATCCTTGCTTAGTGTTAGAAAAAA
>JZKD02S0662881.1:0-15480 GCA_000966675.3 Picea glauca | reverse complement strand
ATCTATATTAACCAACAACTAATTAAATGAGATCTATATAAAACTGAAGTAAACAAGCTATAATAAAAAACTGGAATTAACTCTATCCATCCATCAATCCTTGTCAAAGAAAACCAAAATTAAACTATGTTCTATTATAATTAAAACTTTGTTTTAAACTAGACTATAAAATCATAAAAGAAAGAAGAATCTAACATCTAAATGCACATGGAGTTAGTATAGAGACTTGCAAGTCTGTTCCTAGTCTACAATATCAGTGCATGCTAATACATCTCAACATTCTAACCTGCAAAATAATTAAAACAATTAAGCTACAACAAACTAGTTAACACAATAAAAAGCATGCATGTACAGAAAATAAAAAAAGCAATTAAATTAAGAAATGCATAAATGAACATGAGGACAATTACCATATTGCTGGTGGCCCCCCCAACAAGTCGTGGTCACTCTCTAAAATCACACCACGAGCTTAACAAGATGAATTCACCATTAAAACTTGAAAACATAGTTCTAGCATAATTCTGGCAATGTAAAAACTCAAAAATAGAGAAAAACGAGTTTGTCTCCAATACACTGGTTCTTCTATTTGGTTATGATACTTAACAATCATCTGACGATCCTAGTAGTATTTATAAGCTTATAGACCAAGTGGTCGACCACAGGAGGGTTGAACCACTTCTAAATTCTGTAAATTACAATAAATGATGCCCTAACTGATAAAACAGAGGGAGCCAATAATCACCCTCTTGAACAACTGAAACTAAGTTGTTGGGAGCTCAATAGCTGGAAAGGGAAAGGATAAACAACGCCCACATGATCGATTTTCTCGTCACTAGCCGCCAATATCTTAACCGCCAATTTGCCCTGCGTTTTTGTGCAATACGCAGTGATGGACAGAGTGCCAGAATGAGTGCCAGATCAAGTGTTGAAACTAGAAATGTAGTGTGTTTTTGCCCTATAACACCAGAAAAATGTGAATTATCTCTTGGAAATCATAAAACATGATGAATTATACTTGATACAGTCATTAAATATGAATTACATGTAACTTATGGAGATCATGCCATTTTATCATGAAATTCTTCAAAAAGCTCCTTTAAAATATGAAAAACACATATGTACATGTGGCAAAAGTGTATAATAACCGTCATGAAAGTGATAATATCTTGGGCCCAACACTTTTCATTCCACTTCCTTTTGTCCTCTTTCCTCGAAGATGATTCCCCTGATACACCAACTCTTGTTTTGCCTTCCTCAATGTACGTTTCTTCAACATAAACCTCATCAAGATTAGTAGGTCCAAACATAAATAAAGTGTTACGAATATGTGTAGGTAAACCTCCTATATACTTCATAAGAGTTTCTTGGGCATGTAAATGAATTTCTAACATTAATTCCATCTTATGAAATTCACCTGTGTACTCTTGCATTGTTTGTCCTTTTCTTAGTTTAAGACCTTGCCATTCAATTAAAGCCTTCTCTTTATAACCCAAATGATTAAATTGCTTTCTAAGTGCAGAAAAAAAAAAACTTTACCATGATGGAAATACATTACCCACTTGTTGTGTGTCATTTTGCAACTTGCTTTTCCATCAGATGAGTGTTGTTTCTGCAAGTTGAAGCGAGGCCAATTTAATTTGAGTTGCCTCATCCTTGATTTGTTTCACACTACAATAAACCTCCATCTGTCTGACCCACTTATCAAGCCTCTCTGCATTGACTTCACCATCATACATGGGTAATTCAAACTTTACATCAAGCTTAAGTAAAGACACTTCATTTTTATGTTTATGGGAATATTTTCTTGCTGTGGATTTAGAACTTGAACTTGAAGAAGAAGAAGTTGATGGAGAAGAAGGAGGTGAAGGAGGATCATCTCCTTCTTCACTTTTGACCTTTGAAGATTCACCTAGAATCGGTCTCTTTCGATCCAAGTAATCATCATATAGAACCTACATCATCTCCGACATGGCGAAGAAAGTCTTTCAAAACTCTTTCTCATCATGAGAAAGTCCCTCTTCAAATGCCATATTCTCACTTTGAGAAGTTCTCTTTCTCGATCCAATCTCAAGATTCTCTTCAACAAGCTCGCCTTCACCATGATTCATCTTTTTCGTGGTAATCATGCAAACTCAAAAACCAACCGTCAACTAGCTCTGATACCACTTGATCCGAAAAGATATTTTAAAGAATATGGTTGAGTTTTAGAAACATGTGTTCATTAACCATTTGGGAATTTGATGAAAGAGGAAGAATTAATGATGAAACATGGTATCCATATAACATATACAGATCTGGAAATAATCACAAGAATCAGCAAACCATAACAACAAAAGTTGATAACGAAGTTCGACAATTAAAACTTTTAAAATATACTTATTAAGTACCATTGTGGGCGGGCTGGTATGCCAGCCTTGTCAAAACGCTCCTGCCCAGACTGGAGGTCACGGGTTAGACTCCCGTAGAGCCCATAATTTTTTTCCCAAACCACCAATGGAGGGGTGCCATGTGTCAACAAATGATTCACCCAACTGTCCACAACATCTTCCCAGTCAGCATGCCACTGTACCTGCCACGTCACTGTATAGTCTGTATAGTCAGTTTCCACGTTAGCATTGTACAGACTATACAACCAACAAAATTGTGCTTGTTTACAAAAACAAACATACCACAATATATTTTTCATATGGTGTTTGTTTGAGCCCATTCAAGTTGCGTTGGGTTCGTATCAATGAGGTCTACGTACACATCTGTTTTTAAGACATTCTAAGCACTTTTATTTTTAGGCCTTCCTGGACCCATTTTGGTTCTTGGATCCATTCTGGATCATCTGACCATCAAAACACCCCCTTCTTGGTGAGGTTTGTCAACGACACAACCAATTGTGAAAATCCTTTCACAAAACGCCTCTAATAGATGCATATCCCAAAGAATCCTTACAGATCTGTAAGTGACCTGGGAGTGGGTTGATCTAAGATGGTATGGATATTCTCCTGATGCACCTTTACTCCTTCAAAACCAATCACATTCCCCAAATAGAGGATCTCTGTCAACCCAAACTCGCACTTTGCCTCGGAAAAAAGTGACTACTCCTCCATAATGGTGGGAATCTCGTCCACATGCTTCAGATCTTCTTCCCATATCCTGTTGTAGATCATAAGATTGTCAAAGAACATCAGTAATAATTTCCTCAACTATTTGTTGAAGATATGGTTCATGCGTGACTGAAAGGTAGTTGGTGCATTATTCAACCCGAAGGGCATGACTAGAAACTCATAATGCCCATAGTGACACCTAAATGTTATTTTATGGATATCCTCCTCTCTGACCCAAATTTGGTGGTATCATTATTAGAGATCGACCTTTGAGAAGTACAATTCCCCATGTATCTCATCGATCAACTCATCAATCCTAGGTATGGGTATCAATTTTTAATGGTCTTCTTGTTCAGTGCCTTGTAGTCTATGCACATCCTCATAGTTCCATCCTTCTTCTTCACTAGTACAACTGATGAAGCGAAGGGACTAGAGCTAGGCTTGATATGTCCCATCTCTAGCAATTCCTTTGTGGCCTTATCTATCTCGTCCTTGAATCTCTTTGAATTCCTATAGGTGGCGGTGATCATGGGCTTCAACCCCTCTTTTATCTCAATGACATGCTCAAATACTCTATTAGGTAGTCTCCCTGTTGGTAATGGTTAAAACACTCTTGCATGATTTCCAAGCAATGCCTAGATATCCACGATGTAATGTTGGAAATCCTATGATGGCTTCTCCATGGTGATGAAGCACTCTTTTTCACAAGCCA
Source organism: Picea glauca (assembly GCA_000966675.3). NCBI lineage: Eukaryota > Viridiplantae > Streptophyta > Pinopsida > Pinales > Pinaceae > Picea > Picea glauca. The sequence goes on along the minus strand of JZKD02S0662881.1, from coordinate 11,673 downwards.
TGTCCCATGTCTAAAAAGGGACTCCAAGCATTGGTTAGACACGATCATGGGGGAACTTGTCAAGATACCTCTTAGTATGACTCATTGTCTACCCTTGTCCTGGAACTCCATCATCATCTGTCGATAATTCATGTGGATATCTCCCAATGAGTACAACCACTAAACTCCTAGCACCACATGAGTCTCTGCTAAATCCACGACACAAAATTCATTGCTTAGCATATAGTTGCCTAATGTTACTCCCAATCCCCTGATCCTTTGAGTACACGTCATGTTTTACCCATATGCTACGACCACATTGAATCTCGATGTTAATATCCCATGGTACCACCACTCATGAGCCTCTCCATCCAAGTGTAGGGTGGAAAATTGATTGCATCTACCTCTGTCATTAGGTTAAGCTCGAAATAAGTATCCAACTTTTCACTAGTAAATTTGGGTCATTTTGTGATGGCTCTTTCGACGCTCTTGTGACATTATGTCGTGGATATTGCGACGAATATTGGGTCTCCCAAACGTCACTTCACGTGTTGTGGAAAGTGCGACAAACGTGAAAAAAATTCGCAAGAGAAACGACCCAAGGAATTTTTCATAAGCCCGACAACCAACGTTGGTCGCCACAATAAAGACAACCAACAATTGGTATCGCACGAGCAAAAAATAAGGGATATTATTACAAGAGAGACAAATAAGGGATATCGTCACAAGAGCAACAAAGAAGGGATAATGTCACAAGAGTGACAAATAAGGGATATCATCACAAGAGCGACAAGGAAGGGATATCGTCACAAGAGCGACAAGGAAAGGCTATCGTCGCAAGAGCGACAAGGAAAGGATATCTTCGCAAGAGAGATGACTGTAAATATTCTTGCAACAAATTAGCTATACTATTGATGAAAATGATATCGTCGCAAGAGGGACGAATGTAAAGATTCTTTCAATGAATTAGCTATACTATCAATGAAAAAATTGCGTCGATATTATAGCTAATTCGTCGCAAGAATCTTTACATTCGTCGCTCTTGTGACGACATATATTTATTTAAAAATAAAAAATAAAAATTGATGTCCTTGAAATCAAGAATTTGTAATCAAAATTAGTTGAGAGCTTTACATCCATTGATATTAGTTCAAGTGTGTAACATTAGACTGTTATTTGAGATCATAATAGTCTGAACTTTGAGATGCTTGTCATAGGTTCAAATATCAGTTACATTGATCTTGAGTTCAAGACCAAGCGTCTTTTTGAGGGGCCATATAGAGACTTGTTGTAGACTGACTTTAAGTATATCAAAAATGTTCTTTGTAAGGCTCCAAGAGTTGCTGAAGGTTGTCATGAGGAACATGGTAATTACCAAATTGTTCATGGAGAACATTTCTCAACATAGTCCAAATGATCAAATATCTCAGTGAATTTTCATCAAGCTTTTGAAGATAAAATTGTCAAGGTCTAACATCTCTCGGTCTTGTCCCAAATCCATGTTCTAAATCTATGTTGATTTCCAATATAAATAGGCTAAAAGGAAGAAAAAAATTTACCTTATAAGAATAGGAAGTGGATCTCATTAAAGTAAAGCATGTAAAAAATTTGACTCCCGAACTGCCAAATAAGTCTTCTTTAAGAGGCTGGATGTTTTCTCTCCTTCCAAATCTGGTATTTATGCGTACAATTGTATTTGACATGTAATATTAGTATTAAGTACTATTGAAATTTTATACTTAATTATTTTGATTTCACACGTTCTCTATGTTGAAAAAGAAAGATATCCAAAATGAAATGACCTAATTAGTCATAGTTAGTTGTAGTTTGTAGATAATTTTAAAACTCATCTTTATTTGGATTTTGATGATTAATAACTTGAGTTTGCCTAATGGTTAAGAACATGTGTTTCCTCTAGTGGTTCATTTGCTACTTAAGTTCTATATTCATTCACATTATTCTCCACTAAACAAGAAAAATTCACTTCCAAACAATTTTAGGGGATGCATTAATGTCAATAATGTCAAAGTTGAAACTCATTTATTGTGTTATTAAGGATTGTTGTTTTGGGACAAAATTCTTATGCTCAAATATTTAACTTTAATCACAAGAATCATTAGTTGATGAAAATATTTTCAATGGATATGGTTGGGAACATTCCAACAAAGAAAGTCTAGGCATGGAATTTATTTGATTAAGAGAGGGGTATGTATAGATACAATTACTATAATCAGAACTCTATGATTTTAGTGTTACAATGTTGATGTGGTAATGCTAGATTTTAATTCCCAAATTAGGCAAGAATCTAAATCGCCTTTAGAAATTAATAATTGTCCATAAGCATATGAAGGAAATGCATATAGAGAGACTGCATATTTACAACCTCTACATCTTACCTTGCAGTCCTTATAGTTGGCCATGATTTTTTCAATATGCACTCTTTGAGTGTACGTGTTTTAATTATATGCAAGTTTAGTTTAGCAGGATCCAGATAATGGTTTTGTAATAGTTTGAGCTTAATGGGAAAATTTTTGGAAAATTCGTTGTTTGTTATAGAGGAATGACTAAGATTTAAAATGTATGATTAGAATGATTAGTGTTTCTTAGTAATAGAGGGAATAATTAATGCTACTTTCAAACAATGTAAAATGTCAACTTTAAGAAATAAATCGAGAAATCAAGAATTTGTGATTATAGTTTCAAATCATAATGTTACCAATGTGGCTTGGGGGTTTCAAATGTTTTCTCACTCTCAAGTTTCCATTATTGCATAGATGATTTATACCATAGGGATAATTAGTTGGATTCTTTGCTCAAAGTTTGGTGGATAAATTACATTTGGCTCCTTGGGAGTACTGAAGGAATCAACTTCAGGTCAACTAGTATTGAGGGATCTAATAACCAAATAGAAGATCAAGAAATTGGGTAGAGATACTAAGTTTTTTGGAATCATAGGAAATCCAATAGGTCACAACAAAGGACCATTTTTTTAGAATCATGCATTAAGAGATATAGGACCAATTTTTCCCCATCTGTCTATTACAAAATAATGATATCATGAAATGGAACTTCATGTTTTCTCTTAGTTGGAAAGTACAAAGATACTAACATGAAGAAAAATAATTTTCTCCTAGAAACGCCAAGATCTTTTATTTTAAGTACCTTTCTAAGCCTCTATTTGCATAAAGGGGATAGATTTCATCTCCTACATTGTAAGAGCTATTAATGACACTTGTAATCCATCTGTTATATCAATTTCTCCCAAATTGTCATCCATGTTTATGCTAATGTCTCTGTAATGATCTCACGTGAAAGAAAGGGTGGATTTATGGGAGTACCCGCTATATAGTTTTTGGGTTACTTTCTCATCTCTTTGCTTAATAACATAAAAATTGGTATTGAGTAAAAAGTGGGAGTTATATGCTACATGGATCCATAAGGAAACAACACAGTGGTGATCCAAATACAACAATTATGATCATGATATGGAAATATAAAAATTCTATGTTCAATTCCTACTATGTATGCAGTGAAAGCCATGATGCTAATATTATATTCATTTCATGTTTTTCTCGAAGGGATGGCCTATCATTTGAAGTGAAAATGACACATTCAAGTTATGGTGATTTTTATGTGCAACCGATGGTTATAATCTAGTTAGAAAATTCTACTTGATATGGATGCATGCCATATATTATGTGGGCCTTTGAGGACTACACTAAACATGTTTTCATTAGAACAAAATCCAATGGCCTTCAAACAAACATTAGTGCTTGATTATTTTTCACTTCTATATATATCCATTGTTGGATTTTGCAAAGATGTGCTACAATGGTTTGAANATCCATGACAAAAATAATGTTAAATACCCTGCATATTCATGTATAAACCATCCAAAACATAACAAGATCATCATTATTTAACTAATAAATTTAATTGCATTTTAATTCTAGGAAATGAAATTGTGTAAAATAAAACTATGTTATGTCTACTCTAACCATTCAAACTGCAATAAGGAAATAATTGAAAACAGGAATTAAACAATGATATTAAAAAGTAAATTAACAATCTATATTAACCAACAACTAATTAAATGAGATCTATATAAAACTGAAGTAAACAAGCTATAATAAAAAACTGGAATTAACTCTATCCATCCATCAATCCTTGTCAAAGAAAACCAAAATTAAACTATGTTCTATTATAATTAAAACTTTGTTTTAAACTAGACTATAAAATCATAAAAGAAAGAAGAATCTAACATCTAAATGCACATGGAGTTAGTATAGAGACTTGCAAGTCTGTTCCTAGTCTACAATATCAGTGCATGCTAATACATCTCATCATTCTAACCTGCAAAATAATTAAAACAATTAAGCTACAACAAACTAGTTAACACAATAAAAAGCATGCATGTACAGAAAATAAAAAAAGCAATTAAATTAAGAAATGCATAAATAAACATGAGGACAGTTACCATATTGCTGGTGCCCCCCCCAACAAGTCGTGGTCACTCTCTAAAATCACACCACGAGCTTAACAAGATGAATTCACCATTAAAACTTGAAAACACAGTTCTAGCATAATTCTGGCAATGTAAAAACTCAAAAATAGAGAAAAACGAGTTTGTCTCCAATACACTGGTTCTTCTATTTGGTTATGATACTTAACAATCATCTGGCCATCCTAGTAGTATTTATAAGCTTATAGACCAAGTGGTCGACCACAGGAGGGTTGAACCACTTCTAAATTCTGTAAATTACAATAAATGATGCCCTAACTAATAAAACAGAGGGAGCCAATAATCACCCTCTTGAACAACTGAAACTGAGTTGTTGGGAGCTCAATAGCTGGAAAGGGAAAGGATAAACAACGCCCACGTGATCGATTTTCTCGTCACTAGCCGCCAATATCTTAACCGCCAATTTGCCCTGCGTTTTTGTGCAATACGCAGTGATGGACAGAGTGCCAGAATGAGTGCCAGATCAAGTGTTGAAACTAGAAATGTAGTGTGTTTTTGCCCTATAACACCAGAAAAATGTGAATTATCTCTTGGAAATCATAAAACATGATGAATTATACTTGATACAGTCATTAAATATGAATTACATGTAACTTATGGAGATCATGCCATTTTATCATGAAATTCTTCAAAAAGCTCCTTTAAAATATGAAAAACACATATGTACATGTGGCAAAAGTGTATAATAACCGTCATGAAAGTGATAATATCTTGGGCCCAACACTTTTCATTCCACTTCCTTTTGTCCTCTTTCCTCGAAGATGATTCCCCTGATACACCAACTCTTGTTTTGCCTTCCTCAATGTACGTTTCTTCAACATAAACCTCATCAAGATTAGTAGGTCCAAACATAAATAAAGTGTTACGAATATGTGTAGGTAAACCTCCTATATACTTCATAAGAGTTTCTTGGGCATGTAAATGAATTTCTAACATTAATTCCATCTTATGAAATTCACCTGTGTACTCTTGCATTGTTTGTCCTTTTCTTAGTTTAAGACCTTGCCATTCAATTAAAGCCTTCTCTTTATAACCCAAATGATTAAATTGCTTTCTAAGTGCAGAAAAAAAAAAACTTTACCATGATGGAAATACATTACCCACTTGTTGTGTGTCATTTTGCAACTTGCTTTTCCATCAGATGAGTGTTGTTTCTGCAAGTTGAAGCGAGGCCAATTTAATTTGAGTTGCCTCATCCTTGATTTGTTTCACACTACAATAAACCTCCATCTGTCTGACCCACTTATCAAGCCTCTCTGCATTGACTTCACCATCATACATGGGTAATTCAAACTTTACATCAAGCTTAAGTAAAGACACTTCATTTTTATGTTTATGGGAATATTTTCTTGCTGTGGATTTAGAACTTGAACTTGAAGAAGAAGAAGTTGATGGAGAAGAAGGAGGTGAAGGAGGATCATCTCCTTCTTCACTTTTGACCTTTGAAGATTCACCTAGAATCGGTCTCTTTCGATCCAAGTAATCATCATATAGAACCTACATCATCTCCGACATGGCGAAGAAAGTCTTTCAAAACTCTTTCTCATCATGAGAAAGTCCCTCTTCAAATGCCATATTCTCACTTTGAGAAGTTCTCTTTCTCGATCCAATCTCAAGATTCTCTTCAACAAGCTCGCCTTCACCATGATTCATCTTTTTCGTGGTAATCATGCAAACTCAAAAACCAACCGTCAACTAGCTCTGATACCACTTGATCCGAAAAGATATTTTAAAGAATATGGTTGAGTTTTAGAAACATGTGTTCATTAACCATTTGGGAATTTGATGAAAGAGGAAGAATTAATGATGAAACATGGTATCCATATAACATATACAGATCTGGAAATAATCACAAGAATCAGCAAACCATAACAACAAAAGTTGATAACGAAGTTCGACAATTAAAACTTTTAAAATATACTTATTAAGTACCATTGTGGGCGGGCTGGTATGCCAGCCTTGTCAAAACGCTCCTGCCCAGACTGGAGGTCACGGGTTAGACTCCCGTAGAGCCCATAATTTTTTTCCCAAACCACCAATGGAGGGGTGCCATGTGTCAACAAATGATTCACCCAACTGTCCACAACATCTTCCCAGTCAGCATGCCACTGTACCTGCCACGTCACTGTATAGTCTGTATAGTCAGTTTCCACGTTAGCATTGTACAGACTATACAACCAACAAAATTGTGCTTGTTTACAAAAACAAACATACCACAATATATTTTTCATATGGTGTTTGTTTGAGCCCATTCAAGTTGCGTTGGGTTCGTATCAATGAGGTCTACGTACACATCTGTTTTTAAGACATTCTAAGCACTTTTATTTTTAGGCCTTCCTGGACCCATTTTGGTTCTTGGATCCATTCTGGATCATCTGACCATCAAAACACCCCCTTCTTGGTGAGGTTTGTCAACGACACAACCAATTGTGAAAATCCTTTCACAAAACGCCTCTAATAGATGCATATCCCAAAGAATCCTTACAGATCTGTAAGTGACCTGGGAGTGGGTTGATCTAAGATGGTATGGATATTCTCCTGATGCACCTTTACTCCTTCAAAACCAATCACATTCCCCAAATAGAGGATCTCTGTCAACCCAAACTCGCACTTTGCCTCGGAAAAAAGTGACTACTCCTCCATAATGGTGGGAATCTCGTCCACATGCTTCAGATCTTCTTCCCATATCCTGTTGTAGATCATAAGATTGTCAAAGAACATCAGTAATAATTTCCTCAACTATTTGTTGAAGATATGGTTCATGCGTGACTGAAAGGTAGTTGGTGCATTATTCAACCCGAAGGGCATGACTAGAAACTCATAATGCCCATAGTGACACCTAAATGTTATTTTATGGATATCCTCCTCTCTGACCCAAATTTGGTGGTATCATTATTAGAGATCGACCTTTGAGAAGTACAATTCCCCATGTATCTCATCGATCAACTCATCAATCCTAGGTATGGGTATCAATTTTTAATGGTCTTCTTGTTCAGTGCCTTGTAGTCTATGCACATCCTCATAGTTCCATCCTTCTTCTTCACTAGTACAACTGATGAAGCGAAGGGACTAGAGCTAGGCTTGATATGTCCCATCTCTAGCAATTCCTTTGTGGCCTTATCTATCTCGTCCTTGAATCTCTTTGAATTCCTATAGGTGGCGGTGATCATGGGCTTCAACCCCTCTTTTATCTCAATGACATGCTCAAATACTCTATTAGGTAGTCTCCCTGTTGGTAATGGTTAAAACACTCTTGCATGATTTCCAAGCAATGCCTAGATATCCACGATGTAATGTTGGAAATCCTATGATGGCTTCTCCATGGTGATGAAGCACTCTTTTTCACAAGCCATGTCCCATGTCTAAAAAGGGACTCCAAGCATTGGTTAGACACGATCATGGGGGAACTTGTCAAGATACCTCTTAGTATGACTCATTGTCTACCCTTGTCCTGGAACTCCATCATCATCTGTCGATAATTCATGTGGATATCTCCCAATGAGTACAACCACTAAACTCCTAGCACCACATGAGTCTCTGCTAAATCCACGACACAAAATTCATTGCTTAGCATATAGTTGCCTAATGTTACTCCCAATCCCCTGATCCTTTGAGTACACGTCATGTTTTACCCATATGCTACGACCACATTGAATCTCGATGTTAATATCCCATGGTACCACCACTCATGAGCCTCTCCATCCAAGTGTAGGGTGGAAAATTGATTGCATCTACCTCTGTCATTAGGTTAAGCTCGAAATAAGTATCCAACTTTTCACTAGTAAATTTGGGTCATTTTGTGATGGCTCTTTCGACGCTCTTGTGACATTATGTCGTGGATATTGCGACGAATATTGGGTCTCCCAAACGTCACTTCACGTGTTGTGGAAAGTGCGACAAACGTGAAAAAAATTCGCAAGAGAAACGACCCAAGGAATTTTTCATAAGCCCGACAACCAACGTTGGTCGCCACAATAAAGACAACCAACAATTGGTATCGCACGAGCAAAAAATAAGGGATATTATTACAAGAGAGACAAATAAGGGATATCGTCACAAGAGCAACAAAGAAGGGATAATGTCACAAGAGTGACAAATAAGGGATATCATCACAAGAGCGACAAGGAAGGGATATCGTCACAAGAGCGACAAGGAAAGGCTATCGTCGCAAGAGCGACAAGGAAAGGATATCTTCGCAAGAGAGATGACTGTAAATATTCTTGCAACAAATTAGCTATACTATTGATGAAAATGATATCGTCGCAAGAGGGACGAATGTAAAGATTCTTTCAATGAATTAGCTATACTATCAATGAAAAAATTGCGTCGATATTATAGCTAATTCGTCGCAAGAATCTTTACATTCGTCGCTCTTGTGACGACATATATTTATTTAAAAATAAAAAATAAAAATTGATGTCCTTGAAATCAAGAATTTGTAATCAAAATTAGTTGAGAGCTTTACATCCATTGATATTAGTTCAAGTGTGTAACATTAGACTGTTATTTGAGATCATAATAGTCTGAACTTTGAGATGCTTGTCATAGGTTCAAATATCAGTTACATTGATCTTGAGTTCAAGACCAAGCGTCTTTTTGAGGGGCCATATAGAGACTTGTTGTAGACTGACTTTAAGTATATCAAAAATGTTCTTTGTAAGGCTCCAAGAGTTGCTGAAGGTTGTCATGAGGAACATGGTAATTACCAAATTGTTCATGGAGAACATTTCTCAACATAGTCCAAATGATCAAATATCTCAGTGAATTTTCATCAAGCTTTTGAAGATAAAATTGTCAAGGTCTAACATCTCTCGGTCTTGTCCCAAATCCATGTTCTAAATCTATGTTGATTTCCAATATAAATAGGCTAAAAGGAAGAAAAAAATTTACCTTATAAGAATAGGAAGTGGATCTCATTAAAGTAAAGCATGTAAAAAATTTGACTCCCGAACTGCCAAATAAGTCTTCTTTAAGAGGCTGGATGTTTTCTCTCCTTCCAAATCTGGTATTTATGCGTACAATTGTATTTGACATGTAATATTAGTATTAAGTACTATTGAAATTTTATACTTAATTATTTTGATTTCACACGTTCTCTATGTTGAAAAAGAAAGATATCCAAAATGAAATGACCTAATTAGTCATAGTTAGTTGTAGTTTGTAGATAATTTTAAAACTCATCTTTATTTGGATTTTGATGATTAATAACTTGAGTTTGCCTAATGGTTAAGAACATGTGTTTCCTCTAGTGGTTCATTTGCTACTTAAGTTCTATATTCATTCACATTATTCTCCACTAAACAAGAAAAATTCACTTCCAAACAATTTTAGGGGATGCATTAATGTCAATAATGTCAAAGTTGAAACTCATTTATTGTGTTATTAAGGATTGTTGTTTTGGGACAAAATTCTTATGCTCAAATATTTAACTTTAATCACAAGAATCATTAGTTGATGAAAATATTTTCAATGGATATGGTTGGGAACATTCCAACAAAGAAAGTCTAGGCATGGAATTTATTTGATTAAGAGAGGGGTATGTATAGATACAATTACTATAATCAGAACTCTATGATTTTAGTGTTACAATGTTGATGTGGTAATGCTAGATTTTAATTCCCAAATTAGGCAAGAATCTAAATCGCCTTTAGAAATTAATAATTGTCCATAAGCATATGAAGGAAATGCATATAGAGAGACTGCATATTTACAACCTCTACATCTTACCTTGCAGTCCTTATAGTTGGCCATGATTTTTTCAATATGCACTCTTTGAGTGTACGTGTTTTAATTATATGCAAGTTTAGTTTAGCAGGATCCAGATAATGGTTTTGTAATAGTTTGAGCTTAATGGGAAAATTTTTGGAAAATTCGTTGTTTGTTATAGAGGAATGACTAAGATTTAAAATGTATGATTAGAATGATTAGTGTTTCTTAGTAATAGAGGGAATAATTAATGCTACTTTCAAACAATGTAAAATGTCAACTTTAAGAAATAAATCGAGAAATCAAGAATTTGTGATTATAGTTTCAAATCATAATGTTACCAATGTGGCTTGGGGGTTTCAAATGTTTTCTCACTCTCAAGTTTCCATTATTGCATAGATGATTTATACCATAGGGATAATTAGTTGGATTCTTTGCTCAAAGTTTGGTGGATAAATTACATTTGGCTCCTTGGGAGTACTGAAGGAATCAACTTCAGGTCAACTAGTATTGAGGGATCTAATAACCAAATAGAAGATCAAGAAATTGGGTAGAGATACTAAGTTTTTTGGAATCATAGGAAATCCAATAGGTCACAACAAAGGACCATTTTTTTAGAATCATGCATTAAGAGATATAGGACCAATTTTTCCCCATCTGTCTATTACAAAATAATGATATCATGAAATGGAACTTCATGTTTTCTCTTAGTTGGAAAGTACAAAGATACTAACATGAAGAAAAATAATTTTCTCCTAGAAACGCCAAGATCTTTTATTTTAAGTACCTTTCTAAGCCTCTATTTGCATAAAGGGGATAGATTTCATCTCCTACATTGTAAGAGCTATTAATGACACTTGTAATCCATCTGTTATATCAATTTCTCCCAAATTGTCATCCATGTTTATGCTAATGTCTCTGTAATGATCTCACGTGAAAGAAAGGGTGGATTTATGGGAGTACCCGCTATATAGTTTTTGGGTTACTTTCTCATCTCTTTGCTTAATAACATAAAAATTGGTATTGAGTAAAAAGTGGGAGTTATATGCTACATGGATCCATAAGGAAACAACACAGTGGTGATCCAAATACAACAATTATGATCATGATATGGAAATATAAAAATTCTATGTTCAATTCCTACTATGTATGCAGTGAAAGCCATGATGCTAATATTATATTCATTTCATGTTTTTCTCGAAGGGATGGCCTATCATTTGAAGTGAAAATGACACATTCAAGTTATGGTGATTTTTATGTGCAACCGATGGTTATAATCTAGTTAGAAAATTCTACTTGATATGGATGCATGCCATATATTATGTGGGCCTTTGAGGACTACACTAAACATGTTTTCATTAGAACAAAATCCAATGGCCTTCAAACAAACATTAGTGCTTGATTATTTTTCACTTCTATATATATCCATTGTTGGATTTTGCAAAGATGTGCTACAATGGTTTGAA
>JZKD02S0662870.1:0-12445 GCA_000966675.3 Picea glauca | reverse complement strand
GTATGTTATGTTGATATGTTTTTTTTTAGTATTTTGCCTTAATTTCATACATGAAATTAATTATTATTTTTTATTATAATTTAACTTTTTATTTAAAAAGTTTTTTTTAGATTCAAGAAGAAGATTTCAGTTAAAATTATGCACTTACATTAGGATGGAGTTTCAGGGTATTTTTAGGTGGAAGTCTATTTTTAGATGATGAGCAAATTCTATTTATAGATGGTGAGCGAATTCCATTTATAGATGTATGTCTACTATTATTATCCCTTAATAATAGTTGGACAATAAATATTAATCTATTCTCAATGAGCACTTGGAAATAGTTAACTGAAGTGACAAATCAGTTAGCTATAGGAAATTCGAGTTCAAAGGTTGGTTGGTGGGACATACAAGTCGAATTAGTTGTAACTGAGTGATTAGAAGTTGTAACATAGTTATATGTGTAGTTATGTGAGTTGTAAAGTAGTTTAACTCAGTTAAGTGAGTTAAGCTCAGTTGTACTAGTTGTAATTAAACTTACAGTAGTGAGAGATCAATGCATTAATTATTAATTAATTCACAATCATTGATCTCACATGCAATTGAAGATTTACCACTGTTAACTACATGCATGTAAGATCCAGTGGAGACCCAAAGGGACAGACCTAGTTGAGATAACAGGTGAAAGGGACAATTTGACTATCAATCGTGACATTAGTGAGTGCACTCATGCAACCACACACACATTGGATGTGCCCATGAGTATTGTGCAGCCTAGGCAAGAGGAATTCATTCATTGCAGGGATTTCCATCAACATGGATTGCGTAGAGGAGGCAGGCTCTCTGGAAGCAGTAAATTGGCACATGAATTTGTCAATTTTTGTATGACAGTGTGAGACGATTGTATATTGTACTGAGAGCTCTTAGATTAGAGTTTTGTATGAGATTGTTTCATGATCCATGATATATACATAATATATGATAGTGGGGTTTTTAGCTTTATGCTTTCCCGGTAAAACATCTGTGTTATGTGTGATTGATCTTTCTTCTTGATATTGCAATTGACTATCATGTTTTAAATTCCGCAAGAATATTTGTAGAAACAATTCTGTATTTAACAGTGGCATATAATTGTTGGATCAGGAGAATCCAGACAATACATAATTTGTATTAAAATTTCTATATATTTAAAGATATTGTCAAGATTGAAACCACTTTTTGGTCTTGGAGAAATGTCTAAAACTAATTGGTAAGAATTGATCTTCCTTAAATTTAAGGAAACATGTTAACTACCCAAGACCTAAAGACATATGACAAGTGTTATATCCAAAACTATTAGAAAGTGATAAAATTATATACCTGTATTAAAATTAAAATATTTTAAAGAGAGGTGTTGTGCATTTATTATATAATAAGTTATTAATTTATTAAGTGATATTATAATAGATTGTTTATGAAATATAGAATTAGTTTTTTTTTATATAAAAAAATAGCTAAATAATTCAAAATCTAGAGGTATTTAGTGGAAATATACTCATTTAATAACCACTAACCAATTAGTAATAAAAAAGGAAGTGTATATTAAATGGTATGAAGGAATTGTTTGTTTGTATTTGTCACACCTAGGTTCTCCTTGTAAATCAATATGATTGTAAGTTGACCATAACTTGAACCACAATATTTAGATACAAAATTCTCTCAAGATGTAAATTCTAACCTTAAGAGGAGAAGAGGAGAGTATTCATTTAACCTTAATAGCCCTTGTTCAAATTGTTTAGCTTCCTTTGATAAATTGTCTACATGACCGTTTTGATGGCTAATAATGTCGTAGTATTATACCAAACATAATTTGTGCTCCTCATTTTCAATCCTTTAGTAAATCCTATGGACGCCAGGGTGAGTGCTTTTACTTAGCCTTTACAAAACTTGAGTCTTGTTATTGTAATGTCAGTTTATGAATTTTCTCTCATGTATTTTAATCCCATGTAGACTGTCAGAGCTTCTACTTGATTGTTAGAAGCGTGACCAAGTCCCTATGAGTAGTGTGAAATCTCTTTTCCATCAAGATTGCTAGAGCTTCTACTTATTGTTAGAAGTGTGACCAAGTCCCTATGAGTAGTGTGAAATCTCTTTTCCATCAAGATTGAATATGATCCCCACATCTATCACCCATTTATCCACTATTATTCTTCTTATATATTAAGATTTTGAAATTTTATCAAAAAAAGTAAATCAATAATTTTAAATATTTTAATTTTTCTTAAAAAAATGTTTTAGTAGAACTCTTTTATCCATATTTTTTATTATATATTTAAGTAATTAATTAAATAAACTCTTTTATCTCATTTTTTTTATTATATATTTGACATCAATTTATAAGTAGAAATTAATAAAATATTTAAGTGAATCTTTCTTATTTATTTAAAAGAGTTTTCTCTTTATAAATTTAGGCTTTATCTATATTTTTTATTATATATTTAAGTAATTAATTAAGTATAACTCTTTTGTCTCCTTTTTTATTATATATTTAACATCAATTTATAAATAGCAATTAATAAAATATTAAGTGAATCTTTCTTATTTATTTAAGAGAATTTTCTCTTTATAAATTTTGGCTTTTCATTTTTATGATTTGAATTTTTTTATTTTTTTATGTTTGATTATGATTGTGGTATATAAATCTTTAATATTAATATATTATCAAAGTTACTAAGTATTTATCAATATTTTTGAATGTTTTTTAGTTTGTGAAAGTTTTGTTCATTTAGATTTAATGCTTTTCATTTCATCATTATATTTTTTATTTTTTTGTATTTGATTATGATTGTGGTATATAAATCTTTAATATTAACATATTATCAAAGTCACTAAATATTCATCAATATTTTTAAATGTTTCTTTAGTTTGTGAAAATTTTGTTTATTTAAATTTAATGCTTCTCATTTCATCATTATCATCCAGATATATCTTATATCTGAGATATATAACTTTTGAGTAATTTTTTTTTTAATAAAATTTAATTTTATAAAAAAATATTTAAGTTTTTATTTTTATTTTTTTAATATTTATAATTTAAAAAAATTAAAATCACTAAAAAAAAAAAATTACTTTATATTTAAAATGTGAAAAATATAAAACATAATAAATATAATTTAATTTTATAAAAAAATTTAAGTTTATTATTATTTTTTTAATATTTATAATTTAAAAAAAAAAAATCATTAAAATAAAATAAAATAAAAAAAATATAAAACATAATTAATATAATTTAATTTTATAAAAAATATTTAAGTTTTTTCTATTAATTTTTAATATTTATAATAAAAAAAAATTTAAAATCACTAAAACCAAAAAATAATATTATATTTAAAATGTAAAAAAAATATAAAACATAATTAAAATTAATGGTATCTTGTAAGGCTAAATTGTAACAAAAAATTGCGGGGAACCATCTAACCCATAAAATCGTGCTGTACAAATTGTTGGTTTTATTTTTTGGGTTACTTATCGATTTTTTATATATGAAAAAAAACATTTTACTATAATAGAAAATGAGTAAATTTTTTCAACGTGTTTTGAGCTTTTATAAAAGCATAGCATTTCATGCATGCACAATGAGTACATGCGAGAGTTTCATTCATAGTTTTCAACTACTACGTGTGGGTGTAATTATCTTGTGTCGGTACTCATTAGAAATCTTTGTAAAACCCAAATCAAATTTTAAATGATTTTTTAAAGTTTTTTGTAATATTTTATTATATGTTGTATTATTATTTTTTTATAATTAAATACTAAATTGTGTTGGTGTAGTTAGAATGAGGAGTTTAGTTTTCCCACAAAGAGTTTTAATAAGATAAGTATTATAATCAAGGTGTACCTATTGCTCCTTATCTAATTTATTAGTAAAAGGCTAAGCACATTGAACTCCATTTGGACTAGATTCAAGACATTTTTTAGTTGGTATATTATCCCATAAGGAAGTAGATTGTAAATATCTTCACCAAATCTTTAATTAAAAGAGAATTTCTCAAATTACAATAATTTTTTGGAAAATCAATTTTTTAATTAAAAGAGAATTTCTCAAATTACAATAATTCTTTGGAAAATCAATTTATGATAAATTGTCTTTTTGTATTCCATGTCCTTTAATTAATATTAAAGGAGAATGTTATAAAAATGTCAAAATTGTAATATTTCTTATAAGATAATTTTATAAATGTTTGAAAAATATAAATTGTCCATGTTAAAAGTTATAAAGTTGTAGTAAAGCTATAACTTTGCCTTAGCTAAAAAGGTGTAGTGTATTTTATGTTTGAAGTCATCAATTCATAATAGAGTATTCTTGTATAATTTTGTTTTTTATGAGGGTTTCTAATTTTCTTTTGTATGAGGGTTTCTCTACTATATACTTTAGTGTTTTCAACTTTTATGGTTTGGTTCATCTTTTGATGTTTGGTGTTCAATTGTGATCTTGACATAATCTTCAAATTCCAATATTGTAAATGGGGCAATTGATGTGGTAGGAGTGTGACATGCCAAATTGCCAACTTAGATGAGCAATAACTTGCAATTCTTTGATAAAATTAGGAAGTGCGCCAAAGCAAACAACATATTAAATTCTATACACATAGTAATTTAGAACTAGATCACATGTCACATGGGCAATTCTATACCCGTTCTCATTAAGAGCTATTTGACTCTTGGTCAACTCTCTAACAACATAACCACATACTCCTCCCCTTATAGATAACTTGTTCCAGTCTTGATCATCCCATTTATTGTTCATGGTTGATTACTCAATTTTATTTGTCTCTTTGTGTTCCTCTCAAACTCTTCACTTCATCTTTTCAACCTCATAATTGTTCATATCCCTTTAGAGCTCTATTCAATGCATGCTTGTCGCATTGCCCCCATTATGTGTTTTCCATCACACTCATCTTGTCAACTCATCACACTCATCCTCCACACTCTTCATCATGTCAATCTTGACTACTTGTCATTTGCTTTTGTGTACTCACTTATGATGTGATCATGCACACACTCCTAATCATTGGTGCACCTTTTTTTCCTTCCATGTCTAACTTTTATTTTTTGTAATGCTTCCTTCTATCACATTTACTTGCTGCATACTCTTATGTAACTTTTTTATAGATGCCCTTACATCAACGTTTGATGAAGTGAAAGGGAAAGGTGGCTTGACTCTCACATACATGAATTAGATCACCACTTCTTTAGTTAAAACTAGGCGGTTGCAAGCTCTTCCATGAAGAAATTTGGACCACATCTATATTATATAATTTTCTAACAAGAATTTTAATATTGAACAAAATCCCAATAATGAGATATGATGTTATAACAATGACATTTATAATTGTTATATGCCCTTATTAAAAATAAAAATAAAAATATACAAAATATGACATCAAAACCCTAATGATATTGGTATCAAAATGAGAAAAATAATTCTTACACTAATTCAATAAGTAATATTTAAAAACCAACTTTCAAATTGATAACACTTTTAATATGGATAATACCATAATATATATACCAATCAATAAAATCCAATCATAATATATATATACCAACCACAAACAATCAACAAAATCCAATCATAATATGTATATATATACCAATTACAAACAAGTGGATGGAAAACAAAATCCAAACATACCATATATATATATACCAACCACAAACAAATGAAGTGTAACAGAATCCTAAGTATAATATAAATACCAATCACAAACCAAAAAACAACCTCCAAGCCATGAGACCAAAACTATCAACTTAAATGAAAGGTTTTAAATCCAACCAATGAGACTTGAGAAAAATGGCAAAGGCTATTATTAAACAAATAAGCATTGGCCAATCCAAGGGGGGCGATCTAGAACCATCCACGCCCCATTAGAAAACTTGCGCAGCACCCAAATCACGGGGTCCCATAAATTGATTCAAACCTAATCTCAGCCAGTGGAGCAATAGCGGTGCACAATCCTCCCAAACCCTAACCCTTGAAGACACTCATCCCTCTAGCCAAGTGCTTGGAAGCCACTTGCATTATTGAAAACATTAAAGAAATAAAAAAAATTCCACGGACTCTAAGATTAGTAAAGTTCCTCCCCTACTCTTTCTCGGACTAATTGTTAACGGAGAATTGGACGCGAAATCGACACGGCATGCGCGTGGGTAAATCCGTCGATAAGAAGAGTCATTGTCCACGGGCTCCATTCGTCTGGCCTTCGATTCATTGCTTGCCGCCCTCCTGTGTCGTTTTTTTGGATATTTTATCGCCTATAGAAGGAGTAATCCTGCGAGTTTCTCTGCGAGTTTCTTTGCGTTGTTACTCCTCCCACAGTGGAGAAGCTGCGTATCTGAAATTCCCCTTCGCATGCTCTTTATTTCTGTGCTTTCAACATCAAAGATTGACGGAGTCTGGCTGCTTTTTTAGCAAATAACGGAGGTTTTCTGCGGTGCAGCCGGTTTTAGGCTCAAAACGGCGCTTTCTAAAGTATATCGGACGAAACTCGGCGCTGATCCGGCTTCTTTCAGGTTAGATTTCGGCGAATCTTTGATGTTTTGATTTTTTTTGTTTCTTTCTTCTGCGTTATTCAGTTTAAAGACACTGGATCTTTTATGTTCTGTTTTGAATTGCTTTCTGCTTATTTAGTTTTCTGGTTTTATGATATGGTGCATGGACGAATTATTTGAGAACATTGTGTATTGTCTGGTTATATTTTCTCGGCAGCATGCTGTTTAGCTCATTATTGATGTTTTATTTCAATGATTTTTTTCTTATCTTTTTCATTCACAATGCAGATTTTCGCTGCATAACATGAGGACTTGTTTGGGTAAAACTGCCTAACATCATTTTTTTTCTTTTTTTGTTTCGATTTTTGTACCTGTCTTGTGAATAGATGGCTTAGTTCATGGAAGTTTTACTGCTGAATTTGTGTATTATCCGATGTTCAATAGAAATTGTTGCGATTGCTAAAAGGCTGCTTTTGTTTGGACAAATAATAAAAACATTACATACTGAATTTGTATGAACATTGACTATTTTATTTTGCTTATATCAAAGGGCCCTAGTAAACTTATTACTCTGGTGCTTTCTTAGCTGAAATGCTTATTCTATCTGCCTTTTGTTTTATTTCTTTGGCTTTTCATTCACGGGCGATTTTTAATCTGAAGCCTGAATATTTATATTTATTGTGAAGGAATTGTGTTTGCTTTGGAGAAAGTTATTATTTTATTCATATGATGGACTTGTTCTATTCTGTTCATTTTGGAGACATCCTCAAGATGTTGAGATGGATCTGTTTGAAATGAGTTTATTGTTAAGGATCGCATTGTGCTATTTTTATTTTACGAATATGACTGCTATGGATGTATTTATTGTGAAGAAATCGTGTTTGTTCTGAATAAACTTCTTATTTTAGACATAAGATGGACTTGTTCTGTTCATTTTGGAGACTTCCTCGAGATGTTGAAATTTCTCGGGTTTATTGTTAAGGATCGTATTCTTTATATTTAAATTTGTGGATGAATTGTGTCAATTTTGTTTTTGTGTATGACTGCTATGGATGAAAACCGGGAGATTCTCCTGAGCAGCCTGGAATGATGTTTATTATAGAAAAGTTCTTTTCATATTTTGCCAGGGCAGGTGTTCAAATTAACTTTGCGACCTATTTTGTAAGATAATGCGCAGCGTGTTTTTGGTAGTTTTATTGGAAAGATATTCACTTCCTTGTACTCGGTGGGGCTGTATTTTGTTATTTATATTCTCAAGCCATAATATTCTAGAGCGATGCATACTCCCAACTTAAATTGTTAAGATCTTTCTAACAAAAGAAATCTAAGGCAACTGAAGAGTGGCAATTTTCTGTTCTTTTTCCCTGAAAGGATTATAATCTGGTTATTGCATTTGAATTTATCAGTGGATACACAACAACAGCTCAAGATTAAAAAATATAGATAGAAAGCCATAAAGCTTCTTATGTGTCTTTTCTACTGGATCTTGCAAGTTGTATGCTTCTTATTGTGAAGTTTTTCCATATCTTTGAGAATAGGTCTCGTGTACTGTGGTTTTCAGTGAGATACTAAACTTGTATATTGTATGTTGTTGCAGGAATTTTCCCACCTGACGTCTACTTCAGCGGCCATTGATTTTTGGTGTGCCTTGCTTTTCACTCTGGCCGCTACTGTAGGTTCCTTTTCTCGCACCTCAAAGGTGTGGGGACGAGCTGGGGTTTTGATTGCTCCAGTTTCTCACTCACAATCAAGGAGTTCACATGTTTGGAGATGGTGTCGTATGGTACAAGGACTTTCGCTTGATTATGGCTAATGCATTTTAAAACTGGATCGAATCAGTAGCAAGGATCAATGTAGAAGTTCTGCAGGAGTTGTCTGGGATAATAAATTGTCCTAGCCTAGTGTTATATTGGCTGAAAGGATTTTAACATTTTGAAAGCCAATACTAAGTTGAAATCTTCAGGAAACTTGAACTAATCAGCAGATTTTTCTGTCAAATATTTGAATAACGCATTGGTACTATTTACATGGCTAGATTATTTACCATGGGGACATGTTTTTCAATCTTTCCCAAGAAGAACAAAGGGAAGGTAATGGATTTTCTGTATTTTGTTCATGTTGTTTTCATTCATATGTCTAGAATTTTTTCTGAGGCGTATTCTATAAGGCATAGTTTTATAACCCTCTCAAACAATTTTTTGTGATAACATATAGATGGGAACTCTGAAATTTATTTCTTTGTTCCTTTTGCAGTACGAAAGCCCCTTATCTGAGGAAACTAAGCATCGTATTGAGCCATACCAAAATGGTTCTGCCAAGAGCATCAGTATTGATGGATCATTACATTCTGAATTGCAGAACTTATCCACATGCGCTAAGGAAGCGGTGGATCATAAGGATTCGATGACAATAAACCCTTTGAATGGCTCTAAGGATGTACTTGGTAGAGGAAATTGTTCAACCGAGCCTGTTGTTGATAAGCATCAGTCCAAATCTATGTTTGGTAGACAGGAAGGGCAGTTAAACGGCACCGGGTCAGATTGTGACTTCAGCTTTGGACCACAAAAAGCCAAAATGTGCAATGAAACTCCTTCAGAGATTGCTTATGAAGGTGAGGATGAGGAGGAAAATCATTCATCTTCCAGAGAGCTGTCGGACCTTGAAAGTCAGAAAAATATGGACAATGTTGTAAAGTCTGAGTTCCCAACAGATGTAAAGATCAGAACTTCTGGCATACGGACCTTATGTGACTACTCCACTGAAATTACCTTTGAGGTTGATCATAAGTGTGATAGAGAGCAGTATAATGAGAAAATGCCGAGTGGTCACCTTAGTGACCCTGGAGTTTATAAAATGGGGGATTTGGACTCCGGATTCGCTTCACCTGTTTTTCATCGATCTAGCTCAGGATCAAAGCTGGAAATTCCAGAGTTATACAAGTCCGAACGTGGTGGAAGAAGTCCAGATAACCATTCTACTCAATTGCCACCATCTAATTCACAGTCTTTTGAAGATCTGCAGCATTTAGATGGTGTTCAAAGAGGGATTCAAGGCAGTCAATGCAGCCCTCATTCCGAATTGACACACTGTAGTGCTGACAAGGTAATGCTCAAGCGGGGATCTTCAAGCAAAGTTCTTCCTTCAAGAAGACGCAAAGATTGGTGGAAGATATTTTTATGGAGCCACAGGAATTTACACAAGGGAATTCAGAGTGAACAAATTCCTCAGCTGCTCAAAAGTGAGGAAGCATACAAAATTATACATAAAACGGGAGGTTATTCATCAGATATCGGTGAACAATGCAGAAATGTGCATCAGACTAAGCAAGAAGATCTAGAAAAGTTGAAATCTTTGGAGGACAATAACACAGTAAATGTTCTTAGCGACAAACAAAATATTTCAAACTTACAAAGTAGACACACAGATTGGGATCATCTATCCAGAGATCCTAGTTCTCAGTCTTACAACCAATGGATGCCTTTTTCATCTGAACATTCCAATATAAGACGCGTGGAGGAATGGATTAGCAGCATAGATACAGGGTCTCTCTCTCTTGAAAATGGGGTTGGTTTACAAGAAAATGAATTTACTAATCCTAAAGGTAAATTAGCTGGTAATTCTGGTGCTGATATTTCAAAGGTACTTTTGGAGACCAGTTTCCAGGATGGTAATTTACCTGAAGAAATGCAGCTAGCCAATAATGCCATTCGGTCGCTCAATGCCTTTTCAACTGTGGCGCACATTTCTGGTATTGGTTTGAGAGTGATACCAGCTCTTGCACCATTTACCAGCCTTCGGACCATAAATTTGTCAGGAAACTCCATAGGTTGGTATTTCTTTACCTATCATGTAGTTGGTTACATTCTGCCTATCTAACACTATGTAAATTGGCCACAGTTTGACATTTTTTCTACTTGCAGTGCGTATTGCCTCAGGATCTCTGCCAAAAAGTCTTCATGTATTGGATTTATCTAGGAACAAAATTACTGCTATTGAAGGACTTAGAGAACTAAGTCGGCTGCGTGTGCTTGATCTCAGCTACAATAAGATATCCCGAATTGGTCATGGTAAGTAATTCCAGCTCAGCAGAACCATCATCTACTTTTCTGATATGTTAAACTGATGGACGTGCTTTTTGGGTTGGGTTTTTACCTTTTAATCTCACTCTTGTAGGTTTGGCTAATTGCACATTAATAAAGGAGTTATGCCTGGCTGGTAACAAGATAAGTGATGTTGAAGGTCTTCATCGATTATTGAAGCTGGCAGTTTTAGACTTGAGCTTCAACAAAGTAACCACAATGAAAGCTCTTGGTCAGCTTGCAGCCAATTATAATTCTTTATTGGCTCTTAATCTCTTAGGGAATCCAGTACATACAAATGTCGGTGAAGAACAACTTCGAAAATCAATATCAAGTCTTCTTCCTCGCCTTGCATATTTCAACAAGCAACCAATTAAAACAGTTTATGCACGAGAAGCGGTTGTTGATAGTGTTGCTAGGGCTGCTATGGGGAACACTGGACGGCATTCCCGCAATAAGGTTTCAAAGAGGGGAAGTTATGCATCTTCCAGTGGTCATAGAAGTGGAACTTCTTCCGTCCGTGGGAACCGTGGCAGTGAAGGAGCAGGTCGCATTCGTGTCCGGCAGAATAAGCAGACTCATGATAAGGGGAAGAGCAGACAGGAACATCTACCTTCTAAAAGAACCCCCAATGCTTCATTTTCTGATCTTCAGAAGCTGGGCACTGCAAAGTCAGAGTATGCACATTAGCTGGAGGGAGGGAAACTTGCAAAATTTTAAGTAAGAAAACCTTTTATTGGGAGACATCTTCTGGTTGAATTGCGTCATATATCTTCATTAAACGGTTGACTAGTTTTCATTGTTTCTTATGTATTTCTTTTTCTCTAATTTTTTTAATAAAGCAGTAGCTGAACTATTTCCAAAGAGTACACCGAATTTTTCATTCTCTACTTTCTATAATGGCATGATTCCATTCTATCCAAAGGATAACACTTCGATTTTTGGCATAATACATCATTTATGAAGAGTACCATAGTTCAGATTTCATTTTTTCTAATTTTTAATAAGCTACATATCAAAATGAAATATTGCCAAGGAAGACACCCAGATGCTTTCCCCTCTACTTTCTATAATTGCATAATTCATTATTGATGAAGAATACCTCTTGAATTTTTACAGTTAGCATTTGATGAAGGATTTGAAAGGTGTTTGTTCTTTTATTGGCTTAAACTTTGTTTGCTGAAGAATGCTCAAGAAAATGCAGTTTGATTCTGTTTTCTTTTTTTCTTTTGTAAACACAAGGTCATGAATCAAGTTGAATCCTGGAGATGGTGTTTAATCCTCACATTGCCAAAAGATAGTGTAGTTGTATTGTTTACTTTCTATAAGGTCAATTTTCGTTTGTTCAGTAGGTGCCAATGATCATTGCATGTGTTTATATGGGTATTTGTCTCATTCAAAAAGATTAGTTTTCGGACCTTCAATTTTCCTAAATGACACAACATTTAAAATGAACATAAATGCAGGTACTGTGATAAAGGCATGCAGTCACAGATTATTGTTGTTTTAATTTGCATGCCAATAGCAATTAATTGTTGTTTGGGAATAGGAAGGGAGGGGCAAGCTAGGAGAAAATGCTTTCACAATTTAAATCTGGGAAGGATTCTTATCAAATGCAACAAAATACTGAAGAAACTGCCGAAAGGTATTTCCACCTGCTGAAAATGTAGGCTTCTACGCTCAATAAAAAGGTAGGCTCGAAGAGGTGAGTTAGTTGCGCATCTTTATAAGTATTCTCACTGTTCATATCTTTGCCCTTTTCATTTTAGGGTCATTTTTAGAAAAGTTTTGAATGCTTTTCTTATCTTATGCTGCATAATAATGAGAACAGAAAATTCACCAATTTAATTCAAATT
>JZKD02S0662859.1:0-15480 GCA_000966675.3 Picea glauca | reverse complement strand
AATTCCCTTGAGGGTAATAGATGACATATTATTTTAGTTTGATCCCTTTTTATAAAGAAAAAACGTTCATATCCAGGGAGGAAAAATAAGAAGCGTTGTCAAAAACCAAACATTCAGGAATTTTGAAACGAGTGATAATATCAGAGTTTAGAAATGAAACTACCTGATTTGTGTTGACTAAATTTAATGGTAGGGATCCAGACCATCTCGTAAAATAGTCTATTTCATTGAGAATGTACTTTTTCTACTATGAGGAAGGGGGATTAATCGGTCCTATAATATCTTCGCCCCACTGCTGAAAAGGTGTGTCTACTAGAATAGGCTGCAAAGGAAAATATGTTTTTTTCACCCGTCCTGCAGCCTTTTGGTAGATTATACATTTGCGGGACAAAGTGTGAGCATCCTTAAACAAGGTAGGCCAATAGTAGTCAGCCCTTAGTACTTTGTGAGTAGTGGTATCCCCACCAAAATGACCCCCGACATCCACCAGAATGAAGTTCAACCAACACCCTTTCGGATTCCTCCTTCTCTAAGCAATGAAGAAAAACACTGTCAATATTATTTCGAAACAATATATCATTAATTAATTGGAAAGATGCAAAATTATGCCTTATTTCTCTTCTATTTTTTGGATCAAGATTACAAGGAGCAGTTTTGTGTAGAAAATAAAATCTGATATTATCATACCATGAATTGGGTACAGTTTGTGCACAACAAATTTTTGTTCCATTATGTTGATTTGCAGTTGATGTATTTATTTGATTTTCTGAATTTTCAACTGAATCAACCACCAATTTACAAAGGCCTTGACCTATGAAATTTTTTGTAGGTACTATTTCGAGATCATATTCCTGAAGTGACGTCATCCAATTTTCCCTTTCCTCTCACATCTCTTTCTACACTAACATATTTCTTACATCAGGGTAAGGAACAACAATTTTTGTCCTGGATTTCAATAGTTAAGACCTGAAATGTTTAACTGCTTTAAAAATAGCGTATGCCTATTGATCTACCATGGGGTAATTTAATTCTTTTGCTATAAAGGTAGATCTCATAAATGAGATGGGTATCTCATTGCTTTCAACATTTTTCTGTGTGAGTACAATAGCATAAGATCTGTCAGATGCAAATTTATATAATGTCCATTTCTGTAGACCACAACTGACTGATTGATAAGGCCACAAAAAGCAATGTCCATTTCTCTCTGGAAAGTGGCACTGGCATTTATTAATCCTAAAGGCATTTTTCTGTAGGCGTAGGTAGGTGCCCCATGGGGTACGAAAAGTGGTTTTCAATTGATATAATGGAGACATAAGGACATGGTTATACCTTGAGAAACCATCTAATAAAGATAGTATTTCAGAACTAGATACTTGTTGCAAAATTTGATCCATTGGAGGAACAAGGTAATTGTCTTTATTAGAGGCTTGATTTAAATTGTGAATGTCGACAAAAATTCGAATTTCTCCACTCTTCTTCCTTATTGGGACTAATTTGGATACCCATTGAGTATGCCTAGTTGGAAAAATGATATTTTCAGTGAGTAATTTATTTAGTTCCCTTTTTACGATGGGTTCTAATTTAGGATGCATTTTCCTCAATTTTTGTTGGAAAGGTTGGGTTTGAGGTTTCATAGGAATTACATGATGTATTATGTTTGGATAGAAATTATTTTGATCGTCATATGTCTAATACAACACATCTTTGAATTCTTTGAACAATTTTATAAAATAAGACTTTTCTTGTTCAGAACACCCTTTTCCCAGATTGATATTTTAAGGATTATCTTGCGTTCCTAAATTTATAGTTTCGTATAATAATGAGGAACTATTTGTTTCACAATTGACTACCCCTATGAACTTGTCATGTAGATCATAAAATTTATCTAATCTAACAACAGATTTGGGAATAGATTTTACCATCTCGGATAATAATTCAGCAGATCGAGGATCGAATATTACTGTGAAATCTCCAAGGTTTTCATCATGAGTGCTTTAATCGATTACTGCATCTTGGAAGGTGGCTTCCATATGAAAAAAAAATGATGATATCCTAATCGTCATCAAATACTCTCCAGTTTGTGATGTTGTTAGGAATCGATGGCCTGAATAACAATTCAACTGAGAATGCGTTAGGAGAAAGACCTTCAGCCGACAACAATTTAGAAC
Organism: Picea glauca; assembly: GCA_000966675.3. NCBI lineage: Eukaryota > Viridiplantae > Streptophyta > Pinopsida > Pinales > Pinaceae > Picea > Picea glauca. Next base: position 13,312 of record JZKD02S0662859.1, on the reverse strand, counting down.
CAACATTAGCTAGTAAATCAACTTCCAAATTACTCGACATAGGAATGGAATTTATATTGAAAGAGAGAAATTTATGCATTAAACCCCATACATCGGATTGGTAATTATTCAAATGCGGTGATAAACAATGTATTTCATTTCTTACATGTTTGACTGCAATTTCAGAGTCACCGAATACTAACAATTTTTGCACGTCCATATTTAGTGCCTTCCTTAGTCCCTACAAAAGTGCTTCATATTCTTTTGTATTGTTAGTACATTCAAACTCCAATCAACAAGAAATAAATTTTTTGTTACCTGTGGGGTCAATAAGCACACAACCAACACATGCCCCTTCCCGGGATTTGGATCCATCAAAATATAAGGACCATATTTGTTCGTCATCAACAATGTTTGGGGTACTTGGCAAAGTTTTCCTTTGAGTATAGGTTGTTACCTTAGATTGTTGTTCTGGGTTGGTGATAGAATAAATTTCAGCCATGAAATTACCAAAATCAATATTCATGCTCTACGTCTCAATCAAATTTACAGTAGTAGTAAAAGGTTCATTTGGATCGTTTAAATCTGTCACAGTGTACTTGAGGTAACATTCTTTGTTTATTCTGATCTTGTTAGGCTGTCCATTTTATGGCAGCCATAAATGAGACCAGTCCATAGAAAAATAGCCATGTAACTGTTCTGAACAATCTCTACTAAAAAATAAACCATACACTTTTGGAATGTCAACAACAATAATTTCAATTACTTGGTGAACTTTTAGATTGGACGACAATCTTGTCAACACATTTTTAAGTTCACCAATGAATTTGACATTAGTTTGATGTAAATGAATGATCTTTAAATAATAAGGTTTTACTTCAGCATTAATTTTCTGACACACACATAGAGGCATAACATTTGACGACACACCAAAATCAGCCATACAATTCTGTACATTTCTATGGAAAATTTTGAAAATTAATGAAAAATGACGCACATTTTTTCATAAAGAAACAACAGAATTCTGCTGATTTTTTATGGTTGTGCCTGCAAACGTTTTATCTAAGTTTCCTACAGTTTTTTATAATATGTCCCTTTTATCCTAATTTTCAGATAATTTTTTATCGGGGACATCTATAGTTTTATTTGGGTCACTTTCTATTGATTTCTTGCTGATAGGATACTTCTTTTTGTTATTTTCAGCAATACTCTGGAGCATTTTATGTAAGATAAGAGGAAATTTAAGTAATTCAAAAACTGATATATTCACCCTTAGTTTTCTTAGATCTTCAATCAAATCATATTCTAAAACTTTGGCCACAGAGTTTTTCTTGTTTCGGTTTACTTTGGTTGTTTTGAAACCACATTCTTACTTGTTTCGGGTGAAGGTTTGTTTTGTGTTTTACTTCGTGTGTTATAAGGATGAACAATTTAAAAATTTGCTTGAAAGATGTTGTCTGACAAATTACCGAAAATGGGAGGAGATGAATCCTCCTCATAAGGTGTTTCTTCCTCACCTATATCATCATGATTTTCAGAGGGAGCAGAAACATATTTATCATGTGCTTGCAGTATTGTTTGCAAAGCATATTGTAGACCTTCTAAGTTTACACCTTCTGTGGTCGGGTTTGGCCGGTTTGGAGGAAAAGGTTTTCTGAAAGGTGGTCTAAAACCTCCTTTACTTGTAGATGCATCCTCATCAGATATTTTCAAGTCTATGACCTGATTGGATAATTTATGGAAATGTTTTTTCAAGCTTTCCAAGTCTAATGTTTCTTGTTGATTTTTTTTTTGAGGAGGCCTAGTGAGAATTTCCATATTCTTTTTAGAAGATGAAGTTGTTTTAGCCTCACCACTCAGACTATATTTTAAGCTCAGAATGTCTTTCTCAATCAAGACTTCCTCCTCAAAAGATTCTAATCACATGTTATTTTTGGACCTTTTAACCCATATGGCTATATTGTTATGCAGGGCCTTAATATAGTATGCAACAATCAGTTCTTCTGCGGGCATCAAATCTACATGGATTTTTTTTTTTAGTGTTATAAATATTTGGTTGAAATCCTTAATTTTTTATTTAGGGTTCATTTTCAAACTACAGAGTTCCATTACCAAGACTTCTGTATATTTATCATCTCCTATTTTTTCTAGAAAACAGGTTTTAAACTTGTCCCAAGAGACGATGGTTTTAGATTGTTAAGAAAAATACCAGGTTGAGTCATGCCATTTCTCTAGATGTTTAGGCAATGGGTGTTGGGGTCCAGGTACTTCCACAACATCATGATCGAGACAATGTCTAGTAGGAATATTTTGGTTTTCCATGGGAGTTGTTGGAATCGAAGGTTGATATGGTTCAGATGAAGAAATCCCTTCGTCTGAAGATTCCTATTCTAAAGAGGGTGGAGAAGAACTAGGTGGGGATGGTGGGATACCAAATCCTCCAACACTAAGGATAAGTGCTTCAAAATGATTGGTAATATTACCACCTAAAGGGTTTTCAGGCAGACCAGTGTCTTGAGGTTGTTCTTGATGATTTGTGAAATCAAGGGGTTGATTAATTTGTCTACTAGTTTGTCTGATTCGGGATAAAGCACTCTGAGTTCTTATGACCGACTGATGAACAATTTCTTGGATTTCAATCCCTTGAGGATCTTGTGTCACTAGTTCGATGGGAATGTCAGGGGTAGTGTTTGAGGTAGTAGCTGGGTCAAGTGTAACATTAGTGTCTGAGAGATTATTCGTCACGACAGGAGAAGAATTGTTTGGGGGAGTCTTACGACCTCCACATGCCATCAATGAATTACAGGCCCTCCTTCTAGCGCCAGTTGTTGTTGGACGTTTATGATGCACCATCAATGGGAAGGATAGATCTGAACCGGGGTTGTCCATTTAACCCAAGCCATTTGGTATTTTTATGAATCTGTTAGCCAACTAGGGTCCTAAAAAAAACTAAAGGAAATGAACTAACTAAAGATACAATTCTAAGAATCAACACATTAATTATAAATGTTCAACTAAGACTGTTAATGTACAATGATTATATACAATTTACAAGGTTTAACCAAAGCCTTGCAAAAATAGTTGTTTGAGATAATGTTTCTAAACAAAATTAAGTATGAAAAAAACTTATTCTAATGTTCTAAATATCAAACTAATAAACAACAAACGGATATGATTGTAATAATATAATGAAAATAGACAGAGTTGATTAACATCTAAAAGATGCAATCACTATGCATTCATATATAGACAAATTAAATAAATAATACATTGACTAACCTCTAGCTGGTCAAAATTAATAAAATAAAATCGTCTCTCTATGTTTGTGTGAGCTCCTATCGTCCTATGTCAAGTGAAAAACTATGACAGAAACAAGTATAATACTTCCTAAAGAAATTCAAGGAAGTGCTACAAATTTTGGAGTGGGTTTATGACAACACAAATATAAATAATTATATATACTGTAACTTTGAGATATCCAATAAATGAGAATGAGAGAAATCTCAACCCTCGTTAATGGTGTTATCAACCATTTAGCATCAGATGTAAAATTCAAAATATTGAAATAGATGATCAATTACAGGTATAAACTAGACCAGAAGATAACGAACAACATAAAGAAAATCATGATATAAAATATTAGGCGGAGAAAAGAAAAAATCTAATTCAACATAGATAACATTTCATATAAAAAATGACATGAGAAGCCAATGAAAAAAAATAACACTGCACAGTTTACACAGTTCTAAAGCCAAAAGCAAACTGCTTTCTCACATAATTTCAAAAATATATGTTCATTCTATGGTCCATAAAAACATGCCCCTGTCACAGGCAACATAGCTATTTAAACATGTCTATGATCTATTAGCTCCTATTATTCAAGATAGAGGCATATCTCTTAAAATAAGTTTGTTTTACTAAAACAAAGTAACAAAAAGATACTCATGTTGGAGTCTTTTAATCAAAATGAACATTTTTTTTTTTTAAATGGGAAATTACTAGTCTATTCAACGCTTAACCCATGATTCCTTTCCTTAAGCATAGCACCATAATTTTTTGTTTACTTGAAATGATAAAACGAAATCAAAGTTTAGATAATAATCCCAACAAATAATTTAAATAGACTGGCTACATAATATTTCGATTCTGTAGCTAGTCTCAAAATAAAAATAAAATTAAAAGTGAATCTACCTATTATTTCTCAAACATAATCAACTCGAAAAAAACAAACAAGCCATTTACCAATTTAGAAGTTTGACAGAGAGGCATCAGACAGGTCATAATTTATAATGGTATTGAATTTTGTCGAATTTTTAATGACCACACTCTCAGATCGCTTAAAGCGCTTGTTAGCCCTACGTACGTTCGATCGAACACAAGCTCTCAGCTTGGCATTCTCCTTCTCAAGCATTGAATTCCAAGTGACTAATTGGTTCAATTGTACCTGTAGATAGGGGACATCCCGATAATATCTTTCAATCCAATCGAAACAATCTTTGTAATGAACCGGTTCTATGCTAGGAAAAGGTTGAGCTTTCTCTATAGAGGGAAATTTAACATGTCCCATGATCTGTTTAAGATCATGTTGTATACTAGAAAAACCCTCTTGTCTCTTTAAGAATGGGGGAATATTCAAAAGGAAATCGAATTGTGTTTTATCAGCATCGATATCATTCCCAGGGATCTGGTCATCGATATCATCCTCAACAATTAGATCATCGATATCGTCCTCTGAAAAATGATCATCAATCTCAATCACAGGGATTGATTTATCATTATGACGTTGTCGATTTCTCATTTTTCTATATATGAGTCGGTCAGGTCTCTTATTTTTAAAATTGATATGTGGACTACTCTGCTCTTATGCCTACCCTTTTTCTTGACAACTGGTTCATTTAAATCAACCCGAATTAGCTCAAGGTTAGGAACAATAAGAATTTTATCCTTTAGATCATCCAAAACCTCTTCTAAATATTTCCTAGGAACATAATCGCATCTCAGTTTTTTTCCTTTGGGTGGCTTCTCAATAAAAATAAGGGTTTGATCTATAGACGCAGGGCTTTCTTGCAGATTGACATGTAGGTTTTCCACAGAAGGGTTTGATCGATATAGACAGGGAGGTTCATCGAAATGCATAGGTAAGTCTGTTACATTTTCAGGTAGGGTAAACCCATTTCTATACATGAAATTTTCCCAACTATCCTCAGCTTTAGACAAATGCAATATCACGAGAATTCAGATGAGGCTGTGATGGAAAAGGCTTGATTGTGCGTTTAGGTTTTGTCTCTGGTAGAACTTGGCCATTTTCTGTAGGCTCCTAAGTAGATAAAATGACATATTCAAATTGAAACCTAGAAATACCATCAGTAAGTAGACATGATACAAGAATACCAAACCATATCTACCCTCATAGATAATAAATTTCTTAATCATCAAGAGAAATCCATGCGGTCATTGTTTAAACAAAACAATTGGTTTACCTGTTGCACAATAACGTGATTTCTTGGAGGCCATGAGTAGCTTCTAAGGAACGCCTTCGAACTTGAGGTTTTTAAACCATCGATCTCCCTCTTGGGACAGTCCAGTATCCTCTGCAATTGAACCCTCGGTCACCTATAACTGCAAATCCCCAATTTTATCCCTATTTCCATCGAAAGTATGAGCGAAGGCTTGAGCCAATTTGAGGTTGAAACCGTCAAATCATTTTATGAACCCATCCCATCCACAAGCCACAAGGTTTTCCACAACATCGTCATGTGAGAGGAGAGTTTGTGAACCATTGGGCTCGATCATCACCACGGGATCCATCGATATGGTCACACAAAAACAATAGGAGTAGAGAAATGTGGGGTATATTTTCTAGCACACGAAATATAGGATGAGGTCTGCATATTTGGGAGAAACCATTTGGAGCATTGAGTGGATACTAAAGCAGAGGATGCGCATAACAAAAAACTACTCTGTTAAATGAATACCAAACCCAAGCATCAAAACTTACCACTTGAAACAATGAATGCATGTGTGTGCTATGCAGGACGAAGGAGTGATGTTTGAAGGTATGAGTGTCAGTCTTGTACCAGGACGAAGAGACTGTGATAGGACTACTAGGGGTAGGATTCATATTTATAAATAAACCAAAGTTTTGTTTGTTGCACGATCGTAGATATGTTAAGGAGAAAACCAAAAATAATCAATGAGTAGAATGCCTAATTCATAAACCAAGGATGATAACTCATGCACTATGGTAAGGTATCAACCAAAAAAATGATAGGTTTACAAGCTTTAAAAATTTATGAAAATATTATATTCCCTTAGGTGTTATCCTATTTTCAAACGAAGAATCCAAAAACTGTATGATGCCCTCAAACCAAAGATTGTTCTAATTTCATGCTTTCAGACATGGAATTGAACAAGAAAAAAAATAGATTAAAAATAATGAACTCATACACAACTAGTCAAATGAATCTTTTCAAAAAAAAAAGATGATAGAAATCTTGGGAAGGAGAAGGAGGCAGCTACAAAAACATTTATCCCATGAAGACGACATTTTACAATGATAAAATATCCATGAATATTTGACTTCCAATAATGGCGACATGTTGGGTAAAGCAGTTGTCTCTGCATCATCAGAACTTTATATCAGGGAACACACGACTCATAAATAATTATTAGAAATAATTAAAATACAGATCAAACATTTCGACGTTAACTCAGAAAAATAACACAGTCATAGTATTGGATAAAGTTCTATCCAAAAATTGTAATCTGACATCTCATTTTGATCACAAGGGTAGCGATGTTTATACAGATAACTCCAATACCATTGAGAGGGCCACTCCTACCAGCAAATGTCTATAGCCTCGATAGGGATGTCATTTAACCCACTCTAGTACTTCTATCCCGTCCAAGAGTCGTCCATTTAAGATAAAAGCATCCTAACATCTGATCAATTTAAAAACATACTTGAAGCTATTCAAACCTGACATTGCTTCACTGCCAGCAGGCCTGTTTAGTATCATGTGTGCATTTACCCATTGCCAACAGACCTATTTAGTATCCCGATGGGTTTACACACAATTCCCACACATTACAGTGCTTCCAACTCTCTAAAAATGTTTATAATATTTTCAGAATTTCATGATATCAAGAGAGAGGGGTGATACTGAAGATTTCACAGCCATGAAAATGATAGGACCAATCTTAAGAATTATTTTTTCGTTCTCTAATAGCTTTCATCGTAATTTGGACATTTAGATTTCAGCCAAGAAATCATCTCTGGGATGGGGAAACACTAGGAGTTGTTTTCATTAAAACAGAGACGGCATGAGAAGTTTTTTTAAAGATAATCGTATTTCCCTGAGATTTCAATAAGGACCGGGAACAATGACTGGATAAAGACTTACCTTAACTGATCTGAGTTTAGAAATTAATGTTTAGGTGCTTTGAATTGTTATCAAACTTCTACTAATGAAATATCAAATTCTCCTCAATAATAAATGATGATTCAAAAATAATTATTGGTGAAACAAAAACCAAACTGAATAAAAGAAAAACAAAATAAAAGAAAAAGAAAGATAAAAAAATATTTACAAGGGGGCAAACCTGATTTTCTCAGGTGAATTATTTTTTTAGAGACCGGCCATTCACTAGAAAAGCGTCTAGCTGTCCCTCTAAGCTGTGCAACTGAAACGAACTAGGATCTAATTTTTCAGAAATGACAAAAGGCCTTGGCCACAAGTTTTGGAACTTGATATGTTCTCCTTTATTCTCATGTGATTTGTCCCATTTGAGGACCAAATCCCCTACATTAAAATTCCTTTCAGAGGATGAACTTGTATCGAACCAACTCTTTACAATTTGTTGATGCTGATCCAATTTTTTTTTTCTTGTGTTCTTATTTCTTCCACTTTTAATAAAGCATTTATCCGATTTTCTAGAGGAGGACATTCCTCTTCTTGAACTTTCTGCAACAATTACAGAGAGGGAAGAAAGACATGTGGGGAAAGGATGGCTTCTCTTCCATAAATGAGAAAGAAGGGAGAATTACCAATGGAGGCTTTTGGAGTTACTTTGTCAGCCCAAAGTGCGTTGTACAATGCATTGTACCAATTCTTGTGGTTTTCTGACACTGTTCTCTTTATGATCTTGATCAGATTTGTGTTCGTTAATTCAATCAAAATCGTTCCCTTGAGGGTAATAGATGGAAAAGTACTTTAGTTTGATCCCTTTTTCTAAAGCAAAAACGTTCATATAAAGGGGGGGAAAATAAGAAGTGTTGTAAAAAACCAAACATTCAGGAATTCCAAAACGAGTGATAATATGAGAGTTTAGAAACAAAACCACCTGATTTGTGTTGACTACCTTTAATGGTAGGGATTTAGACCGTCTCATAAAATAGTATGGTGTTGTGAGAATGTACTTGTGCTGTTGTGAGGAAGAGCGATTAATTGGTCCTATAATATCTAGGCCCCACTACTGAAAAGGTTTGTCTACCGTAACGGGCTGGAAAGGAAAAGCTTTTTTTTTCACCCATCCTGCAACCTTTTGGCAGATTATACATTTGTGGGACAAAGAGTGAGCATCCTTAAACAAAGTAGGCCAATAGTATCCATCCCTTAGTACTTTTTGAGCATTGGTATCCACACCAAAATGACTCTCGACATCACCGGAATGAAGTTCATCCAAAACCTTTTCGAATTCCTCCTTCTCTAAGCAACACAAAGAAACACTGTCAAAATTATTTCGAAATAATATATCATTAATTAATTGGAAAAGTACAGATTTAAGCCTTACTGCTCTTTTGTTTTTTGGATCAATATTATGAGGAACAATTCCGTGCAACAAATAAAATATGATATTATCATACCATGAATTGGTCATAGCTTGTGCACAACAGATTTGTGTTCCGTTATCTTGATTTGCAGTTGATGTATTTATTTGATTTTCCGACTTTTCAAATGAATCAACCACCAATTTACAAAGGACTTGACCTATGAAAATTTGTGCAAGTATTATTTCGATATCATATTCCTGAAGTGATGTCATCCAATTTTGCCTTTTCTCTCCCAGCACTTTCTTCACTAACAAATTTCTTACAGTAGGGTAAGGAACACCAATTTTTGTCCTAGATTTTAACGGGTAAGACCTAAAATGTTTAAATTCTTTAAAAACAATGTATTCCTATTGATCTACCGTGGGTTAATTTAGTTCTTCTCCTTTAAATGAAGATCTCATAAATGATATGGGTATCTCATTTCTTTCATCATTTTTCTGTGTGAGTACAACAACATAAGATCTACTAGATGAAAAAGTATATAATGTAAAATCTTGATAAAATCAGGGCTCATCAAGGAAGGTGCCTCGATTATAGATTTTCTGATAGAATCAAAATCTTGACTCTCTTGTGATCCCCATCTGTATAGAACATCATTTTTTATCAGATTTTGTAGAGGTATGACTATCTCAAAAAAACTTGGAACAAATCGTCTAACAAAATTAATTTTACCCAAAAAGGCTTGCATGGAATTTTTGGAAGAAGGTGGGGGAAGGTTGGAAATGGATTGTTTTATTTCAGGATCAATTATCATTCCATCTTTAGAGACTATAAACCCAAGCAATTTCCCTTGTTCTACTGCAAAGACTGATTTTTTAGGATTGAGTGAAATGTCAAACTTGCGACATCGTTCTAACACAACCCTAAGATGTGACAGGTGGTCTTTCTTGTTATTTTAAAAGCCAATGACATCATATAGGTAAAACACAACTGACTGATTGATAAGGTCAGGAAAAGAATGTTCATTTCTCTCTGGAAAGTGGCACCGGCATTTATTAATCGGAAATAAAAAAATTTGTAGGCGTAGTTGCCCCATGGGGTACGAAAAGTGGTTTTCAGTTGATCTGAGGGAGACATAAGGACCTGGTTATACCCTGAGAAACCATATAATAAAGACAGTTTTTTAGAACAAGATACTTGTTGCATAATTTGTTCCATTGGAGGAACAGGGTAATTGTCTTTATCAGAGGGTCGATTTAAATTGCGAAAGTCGACACAAAGTTGAATTTATCCACTCTTATTCCTTACTAGGACTAATTTGGATACCCATTGAGTATGCCTAACTGGAAAAATGATCTTTGCAGTGAGTAATTTATTTAGTTTCTTTTTTACGGTGGGTTCTAATTTAGGATGCATTTTCCTCAATTTTTGTTGGAAAGGTTGAGTTTGGAGTTTCATAGGAATTACATGGTGTATTATGTTTGGGTACAAAGTATTTAGATCGTCATACATCCAAGAAAACAAATCTTTGAATTCTTTGAACAATTTTATAAAAGAAGACTTTTATTGTTCAAAAAACCCTTTTCCCAGATTGATATTTTGAGGATTATCTCGCGTTCCTAAATTTACAGTTTCGTATAATAATGAGGAACTATTTGTTTTTCAATTAACTACTCCTATGAACTTCTCATGTAGATCATAAAATTTCCCTAATCTAACAACAGATTTGGGGATAGAGTTTACCATCTCGGATGATAATTCAACATATCGAGGATCAGACATTACCGTGAAATATCAGAGGTTTTCGGCATGAGTGCTTTCATCGATTACTGCATCTTGGAAGGTGTCTTCCATATGGAAAAAAATGATGATTTGTTGATCATCATCAAATACTCGCCAATTTGTGATGCTTTATGGAATCGATGGCATGAATAAAAGTTCAATCGATAATGCATTAGGAGAAATACCTTCAGTCGACAACAATTTAGAAACAACATCAGCTAGTAAATCATCTTCTGAATTACTCGAACTAGGAATGGAATTTATATTGAAAGAGATAAATTTAAGCATTAAACCCCATACCTTGGTTTTGTAATTCTTCAAATATGGTGATAAACAATGTATTGCATTTCTTACCTGTTTGACTACGATTTCAGAGTTACCGAATACTACCAATTTGTGCACGTCCATATCTAGTCCCTTCCTTAGTCCCTACATAAGTGCTTCAGATTTTGTTGTATTTTTATTACATTCAAAGTCCAATCGATAGGAAATAAATGTTTTGTTACCTGTGGGGTCAATAAGCACACAAGAAACACCTACCCCTTCCCAGGATTTGGATCCATCAAAATATAAGGACTAGATTTGTTCGTCATCAACAATGTTTGGTGTACTTGGCAAAGTTTCCATCTGAGTACAGGTTGTTACCTCAGATTGTTGTTTTGGGTTGGTGATAGAGGAAATTTCAGCCATGAAATTACCAAAAAAAGTATTCATTCTCTGCATCTCAATTGAATTTACAGCAGTAGTAAAAGGTTCATTTGGATTGTTTAAATTTGTCACAGTGCACTTGAGTTAATGTTCTCTGTTTATTCTGATATTGTTAGGCTACCCATATTCTAACAGTCATAAATGAGACCAGTCTATAGAAAAATATCCATGTAACTGTTCTGACCAATCTCTACTAAAAAATAAACCATACACTTCTGGAATTTCAACAAAAATAATATCAATTACTTGGTGAACTTTTGGATTGGACGACAATATTATCAACACATTTTTAAGTTCACCAATGACTTTGACATTAGTTTGATCTAAATGAATGATATTTAAATCAGAACATTTTACTTCAGCATTAATTTTGTGACACACAGATAGAGGCATAACATTTGACGAGGTGCCAGAATCGACCATACAGTTATGTACATTTCTATTGAAAATTTTGAAAGTTAATGAAAAAGGAGGCACATTTTTTCGTAAAGAAACAACAAAATTCTGTTGATTTTTTATAGCTGTACCTGCAAAAGTTTTATCTAATTTTCCTACAGCTTTTTTTGATATGTCCCTTTTATCCTATTTTTCAGATAATTTTTTACCGGGGACATATTTAGTTTTATTTGGGTCAATTTATGTTGATTTCCTACTGATAGGATCATTCTTTTTATTATTTTCAACAATACTCTGGAGCATTTTCTATAGGATAAGAGGAAATTTAAGTAATTTAAAAACTGATATATTCACCTTTAGTTTTTTAATATCTTCAATCAAATCATATTCTAAAAATGGGGCAGTAGAGTTTTTTCTTGTTTCAGTTTTCTTTGGCTGTTTTGAAACCACATTCTTACTTGTTTCGGGTGAAGGTTTGTTTTGTGTTTTACTTCGTGTGTTATAAGGATGAACAATTTCAAAATTTTCTTGAAAGATGTTGTTCAACAAATGCCTGAAAATGGGATGAAATGAATCATCCTCATTAGGTGTTTTTTCCTCACTTGTATCGTGATGATTTTCAGGGGGAGAAAAAACAGAGTTATCATGTGCTTCCAGTATTGTTTGCTAAGCATATTGTAGAACTTCGAAGTTTAGACCTTTTGTGGTCGGGTTTGGCTGGTTTGGAGGAAATTTTTTTCTGAAAGGTGGTCTAAAATCTCCTTTACCTGTAGATGCATCCTCAGTGGTTCTTTTCAAGTCTACGACCTGATTGGATAATTTATGGAGAGATTTTTTCAAACTTTCAAAGTATAATGTTTCTTGTTGATTTTTAGTTTGAGGAGGCCTAGTGAGAATTTATATCTTATTTTTAGAAGACGAAGTTGTTTCAGCCTCACCACTTAAACTATATTTTAAGCTCAAAATGTCTTTTTTCAATCAGGACTGTTGCCTCAAAGGCTTCTAATAACTTTTTCTTTTTGTACTTTTTAACCCATATGGCTATATTGTTATGTAGGTCCTTAGTATAGTACGCAACAATCAGATTTTTTGAGGGCATCGAATCTACAAGGATTTTGTTTTTTAGTGTTAGGAATCTTTGGTTGAAATGCTTAACTTTTTCTTTAGGTTTCATTTTCAAACTAGAGAGTTTCATTACCAATGCTAGATTACTAAGAGGGGGGGTGAATCAGTAATCACATAATTATAATTATTTTTCCTCAAATGTTATATCAATGTAGAATTATTATCCAATAATGAGAAAGAATAAATAAACAATCACACACATACACAGTACACTAGTGTTTTACGTGGAAACCCACATCGGGAGAAAACCACAAAATGTTTTTTCTCATATGTATTGAAGAATTACATTCATTGGAAGCACCAAATTCCTTTGTTTTCCAGCTGCAACTCGAAGAAGGCTCCAACCCCCTAGTTTCTCAGGCTACAACCTGAGGGAAGTTCCAACTCCTCAAATCTCTAGCCAAACCAAAAGGAGACTACAACCCCCAATGTTCTCTAGCTACAACCAAAAGGTGTCTACAACCACCTATCCTTGCCCCGTCCTACCACCCTAAAGTAGAAGTAGAATGAAGGAACCACTGTCACACTATCACTGTGAGATATACCACT
>JZKD02S0662826.1:0-15480 GCA_000966675.3 Picea glauca | reverse complement strand
CTCTGGTTTCCCTGGTGCCGAAACACCGAAACTCATTCACGCTAAACCGGCTCCTCCACAGAGCGCATCGAGATTTCGTATATCGGGATTTCGCGACTTGCAAAGACGAGGGGTCTTGCCCTCTAGTTTCCCGAGTGCCGAAATGCCAAAACTTATTCACGCTAAACCAGTTCATCCACAGAGCGCATCGGGGTTTCGTATACCGGGATTTCGCGACTTACGAAGACGAGGAGTCTTGCCCTCTGGTTTCCCGGGTGCCGAAACGCCGAAACTCATTCACGCTAAACCGACTCCTCCACAGAGCGCATCGGGGTTTCGTATACCGAGATTTCGCGACTTGCGAAGACGAGGGGTCTTGCCCTCTAGTTTCCTGGGTGCCGAATGCCGAAACTTATTAACGCTAAACCAGTTCATCCACAGAGCGCGTCGGGGTTTTGTATACCGGGATTTCGCGACTTGCGAAGACGAGGGGTCTTTCCCTCTGGTTTCCTGGGTGCCGAAACGTCGACCAACAGCCACGTGTCCTATGTCGATGGACGGTTCCGAATACTTCGAGACTTTCGGGACTTTGACGAGTCCTCTCTCCCCTACATGCACCAGGTTAAACCTCGTATGCCTTTTCTGGATCCGACGGCTATCGGTCCCCTACGCTCGATCTGACGGTTCAGATCTATTTTCCTGCGCACTCTTCTCCGACTGTCTGGACGTAGGCTCCAATGGTCCAGATTTTCCCCTGCGAATCGACGATTCGCCCTTCAGGACTTTGGGGAAATCCTCACCTCTATTTCCCCGAATNAGCAGCCTCTAACTGTAATTTTTGCACCTCATCAGAACTGGAAAAATCCACTGTGTTTGATATCAACCACTGTTCAACTCGCTTTCGCCTTCGATCTGCCAATGCACCCAAAAATCTTTCGAAAAGAGAGTGCCACCATTCACCATCGTTTCCTTTTCTTGGCACAACACTTTCTAATCTTGACCTGAGCTCAGATAAAATGCTTCCAGCAACTGCTGTTGTTTCTTGTGAACGTGCCAATTCTAAGCCAGTATCAGGGAAATCATCTAACGTGAACTCCTCAACAGCAACTGGAAACTCCGAAACTTCTTGCTGCTTATCCAAATTAACTAGCGTTTGGATTGCCCCTGGAGCAGAAAGGCATCCTCTATCTATAGCAGACTTTAGATTTCTCCTTAATATGTCCACCCTGAGGGCTACACGTTTACTATCTACAGAAGTCCAGTCTTTAGCTGCAATCTGAGCGATCACTAGCTTCACATCATTCAAGAAAGCGATACTGTTGTGATAGCATGAATTCATCTCTTCTACTGTACTTGCGATTTCCATTAAGCTTTCCTGGTAGTCAAGTCGATTATATGGAGGCATTGCGGCTATTTCAACCTTTCCACCATACATTTTTGAGAGAAAGTTTTCTTGAGTTTTGGAACATATTCTGGAAATTTTTTCTTCGAATTCATGTTTCAAATCGTCCACATCAGAACTGTCCACGTCCTTGATGGCAATATAGAAAATTCCCTTGAAGAGCTTTTTGTCCTTGTCCTGCTTAACAAGGCTGATCCCATTCTGGAAGCGGTCAAAGACTACTTCTGTTTCTTTGTCCAAATGAAAGTCCTGTTACACACGTACCGGAGTATCATGCAAGTTTTTAAAAGCATTAAAAAACAATTCTAATAGAATTCAATTTCAAGCAGGGGGATTAAGTGGGGATCATTAAGTCCAATAATTCAAAATTCAGATATATTATTTAAGATATTAGCAGCCAATTGAATTACTCTTTGCATTCAAAGTAATCGTTTTTTTGTCAATCTCAATTTATACATAGGATTTTAGAAGGCAAACATATGGCTAACCTTCATAAATTTTTATGTTTCTGATATTATTTCAACTTTCTATTTTTCAAATCCAAGACTGTTTCAGAATCCAAGGCAATCGGGAGGTTTAGAAGAGGTTGAGACTTTCCTTTTAAATCAATTTAGTAGCGGAAAATTATAAATGTGTACCGTTGAAATCCTACTTTTTAAACAAGAAGATTAAGTAAAAAGGTATTTTATTGGAGGGATATATAGAATATAGAAAACAGAGCATAGTTAAATTAGAAAACTCTTATACACAAAATCCTTTTTGAGCTTACAGAGTTAACATTAAAGCGTTGCAATATCCTATTTCCATAGACGATCACCACAAATTAAACAATTCTCTTCAGGATTTAAGATTCAATATGGAGAAAATGATGATGGTCTTATGATACACCTAGCAAGAACCTGTCTCTCCTCCTGCACAAGTAGTTAGTATTGACTCCTACTGTGTTCAGTGGCCTTCTTCAAATACAAAGTTTAAATGGATTACCAGGTTAAACCAGTTTAGTCTTGCAAGATTTTATTCAAATCACATGTGATTGATTTTGTATCAAAGACTACCTTCTAAAACTTAGTTGACAAAGAGTGGATTCACAAATGATAAATGTCCTACTATTCAATCCAAACTGAAGGCCATCAAACATATATTTTGAAATGTCAGTTTACTAATCAATATTATGATACAATTCAATAGAATTATGCATTCATACTTCAATAGAATTTTGCATTCACAAAATCCCATCTTGATGACGGGCATCAGCTTACTTTCTTGATTTTAATTACTTTTACTGTCATGTAAAAAATTCAGGGGTTTCTCAGACTGAATGGCTTATGTAGTATTCCAGTTTGTAGTTTTTGGTATTTTTGTTTGTTTTAAGGTTCAGAAATTTTTACAAACAGTTGCATACAAGATGGTTGACGGAAAATGAGCAAATCTGATTTATACAAATCCTCCAATAGAACATCGACCCACTATGCAATACCCAACAACATTTAAATATTCCAGACAGTTCAATACATCAGAAAATTACCCACTACAACTTAACAATAAATTAGAACAATTACCCACTACAACTTAACAATAAATTAGAACTTGATATATATAGCTGCTGTAGATTGTCCTTGTAATTTTGACGGGGAAACTAGGCTCGCAAACTGCAGATTGTTAACAACAACTTCTTTGAGTAAGGTAGAACTGATGGATATAAAATGACTGCCTGTAATGGAAGAGTCGACCCAGCACACAAGGAAAGGCCCTTTTCCAACAGTTAGGCTCTGCCCATATGAAGAAGATAGCTCATGGAAAATCCAGAAATAGACCACAAGAGAGTAGTTCAGTCCAAAATGGGAACCAAGTCCACCCAACACAGGGTTACGCCTTCTTATACCATCAATCAGCTCAGCTAAAGAGTAAACTCGATTCTGGCATATATATTAACACTCGACAGATTTAGGAATGCACCCAGAATGGCTCAGCAAGGTAGGTCGACCCCTTTATTATTTAATAATGAATCCCTGTAGCTACTTCCCACCAGAATATCAGTTTTCAAACAATTAAATGGGGCCCAGAAAAGGCAGCTCGACTTCCAGATTGCTTAATAACTCAGTCCCTGGTGCGCCCAGCGGCTTAAAAGTTGACCCAGTATTCCAAAGGTGCGCCCAGCAGCTTAAAAGTTGACCCAGTATTCAAAGGTGTGCCCTGCATATAAATATTTCAGCCCCACTGTTCAGGAACTCGCCCAGCAATGCTAAATCTGTCCCCTTAACACTCAGTATTGCCTCCTTCATTCAAAATCGCCCCAAAACATAAATGTATTCAGCTTATCTTTAAGATAACTTATTCATAATCACAAATCTCAGCTACCAAGCTTAAGCAATGAGGCCCAATGCCGGAATCTGAGTGACTCCGATCCAAGTCCAGCTAGGGTGTATCGTTGCAACACCGAAACCAGAGATAACTGAATGGTTTCCAAAAATCTTAGTCTCTCTTCTCAAGAGCTCTCCAAAATCTTTTCTCAATTGAGCGATATGCAAGAATGATGATAGACTCCTCCTATCTCCTTTTTTTTTGTACTTCTAACTTGAGCTTTTCTTTCCTTATCTTATGAATGTGGGATAATAACCCGACTTGAATTTTTTGCCGTTCTTCATGTTCCCTTAATTATTTTCCGCCCTAGCCCACGAGAACTCAATTAAGCTAGAAGAATTCTCTCTTAGAGAGATTAGGCAAATGGGGACATTACAGTCCTCCCCGCCCAAGATTGCTTGCCCTCAAGCAATTTTATTCCCGGATGTTGGAGTACCTGCTCTCCTTCCCATGTAGCGTCCTCGATAGGCAAATCCTGACAAGGTACTCCCTGACAGTTCAGTTCCTTAGCTTTCGCTCCCTGATCTCCAAAATCTCCTCAGGAACCAAAATCAACTACGCCTCTTCATCTAGTGGTGGTAACTCAATAGAGGTAGAGATATGTTGTCCCAATGCCTTCTTGAGACATGAAACATGTGTCACATACCCACTACGGCAAACATAAAAAAATTTGCTCTTCCTCAAAGGATAGAATCCCCAAATTCCTACGGGGGCCTAGCACAGGCTAGCTCTTCCCTTATCCACCTCCATGTGATCGTTGGTTATGACCACAGGCCAAGCCAAGAGGCGCCTTTCGCATTTCGCGACTCAACGATGCAAGAGAGTCAAATCTTTAGAATCTTCAAACCCTGAAACCCGAAATCTTACCTTCGATGAGATCGACGGCTGCAAATCTCCCCCTGATCCGACGGTCCTGGACGTATTGGGATTTCAGTAACCGGGATTTCAAAATGCAGCGACCCAACCCACTGGTCTCTCCATTCCCCAAACTCCGATACGCAAATTCGTGTTTGAGATCAACGACCCTGGTTGATCTAGATCTGACGGTCACTATCCCTCCTGAGCTTAAGGGTGTTGAAAGACACTCAGTCTTAATCGCGCGTCGGGGTTTCGTATACCGGGATTTCGCGACTTGCGAAGACGAGGGGTCTTGCCCTCTGGTTTCCCTGGTGCCGAAACACCGAAACTCATTCACGCTAAACCGGCTCCTCCACAGAGCGCATCGAGATTTCGTATATCGGGATTTCGCGACTTGCAAAGACGAGGGGTCTTGCCCTCTAGTTTCCCGAGTGCCGAAATGCCAAAACTTATTCACGCTAAACCAGTTCATCCACAGAGCGCATCGGGGTTTCGTATACCGGGATTTCGCGACTTACGAAGACGAGGAGTCTTGCCCTCTGGTTTCCCGGGTGCCGAAACGCCGAAACTCATTCACGCTAAACCGACTCCTCCACAGAGCGCATCGGGGTTTCGTATACCGAGATTTCGCGACTTGCGAAGACGAGGGGTCTTGCCCTCTAGTTTCCTGGGTGCCGAATGCCGAAACTTATTAACGCTAAACCAGTTCATCCACAGAGCGCGTCGGGGTTTTGTATACCGGGATTTCGCGACTTGCGAAGACGAGGGGTCTTTCCCTCTGGTTTCCTGGGTGCCGAAACGTCGACCAACAGCCACGTGTCCTATGTCGATGGACGGTTCCGAATACTTCGAGACTTTCGGGACTTTGACGAGTCCTCTCTCCCCTACATGCACCAGGTTAAACCTCGTATGCCTTTTCTGGATCCGACGGCTATCGGTCCCCTACGCTCGATCTGACGGTTCAGATCTATTTTCCTGCGCACTCTTCTCCGACTGTCTGGACGTAGGCTCCAATGGTCCAGATTTTCCCCTGCGAATCGACGATTCGCCCTTCAGGACTTTGGGGAAATCCTCACCTCTATTTCCCCGAATTGAACCAACGGTTAAGATCCGATTTCGATCACAGTCTATTTGTCACTCTTGAGCTTTCATACGCTCTGAAACCTCCAAAGGGGTTTCTCGACCTCTGCACTCCTTGCAGGGTTCTTGCACAAAACAGTGCGATCCTTCCTGAGCTTGTCCAGGACTCAAGGAGTTCTGGGTTCGGTTTGCCTCGCAGAGAGCCTGAGCCGATCTGCACTACCTCTCCTGAGCTTAACAAACTTCGTCCTCCAAGGGACTCTAAACAATTAGGAGGGTTGGCATGCATACATGAAACTGTGTCCGGGGTCGACGAACACACAGTTCGTGACTCTGGCTTATGCCTCCACAGGACACCAGCATTTACGAGTATAAAATCATCTCCTAACCATATAATTTCTTACTGGCCTAGTTATACAATCAAGCAGAAATAGGGGAGATACAGTGTACCCATTAAGAAATATGCACAATTCCTGAAACATACACAGTGTAACCAATTCATACACAATTACGGCTAAATTACACAGGGTAGGAAATCGCTTATCTATTACAGGTTGTCGCCAACCAACTAACTGTGGGTGTTAGTCCTTCCACCCGACCATAGGCATAGAGGCATTCATTCTTAACACTCTGGCCACCCCCGTGCCAAGCCATGATATCACTAGGGAATTCTCACACTCCTCGAGGGTTCTTTCTCCGTTTCCGCTTTTGTTCGGGTCCTGTTCTCTGTAACTCAGATCTTTCTCTCTCGGTTATGGCCTCGGCGAGGTTTGTCAGATGCCCCTCGGCATCAAGCTCGCGGCCTTCAATTCGTGACTCGCTGGAGAGCTCTGCGCATCTCCCTTGCAAGCTTACGCTCTTCCGTCTGGTGTCTCCTCTCCCCCCGTGTGTATCCCTCTTACCCTGGAAGGTTTTTGCCGACCTATCCTGTTCCTTCTGTCAGAAGGAAGCTCAGGTCTGCAGGTCCTTGCGGTACTTCGGGCTAACAGCCCATGTTTCCATTCATGGGGGTGGTTGATAATTCAACCACCGGTCCTTTCTTCATTAACTGATTTCTCTCCTTGGGATCCGAAGGAGGTTTGTCATCCTTATCAAGGGAGATTTGGGGTTATTTGATATATGAACCCTCTTGTATAGTTTTCACATTCTTCCTCTAGTGATATCATGGCCAGTACTTTCAAGGCTTCACCCCCACAGTCAGTTATTTGGCAACTCAGTCAATAATACATTTACATTGTCCTCATGCCTTAGCATGGTAATTCCTATTTTATGATTAATTACAAATTGGGGGAAACAGGGTGTTACAATGGAAGACATTATGTATTTTGCATCCCTCTGGAAGCTCGAGCTCATATGCCACCTCCCCTATGCACCTCGAAATCCTGTAGAGTCCGTAGAATCTGGGTTTCAATTTTTCTGCGCCCTTCATCTTAAGTGACGAGTGTTTATAGGGCTGCAGACGTAGGTACACTAAGTCCCCGACCTCAAAGCTACGTTCCACCCGATGCCTGTCTACATAGACCTTCTGTTGATTCTAAGCCACCTTCAAATTTTTCTTAAGGGTCCGTAGAATATCCCGACTCTACTAAACCCAATCTTTAGCTTTAGGTGCTATGTTCTCTCCAAACACCCGATCCACAAATGTAAGCACATCATATCCATACAAAGCTCGGAAGGGTGTCATCCCAATCAACATGTGATGGTTGTATTGTAGCAGTGCTCGCCCAAGTGTAGCCACTTTATCCAGGCTTTATGTTGGCCTGACACATAATTCCTCAGATAACCTTCAAGCCATTTATTCACAATCTCGGTCTGCCCGTCCATCTGAGGATTATAGCTCGTGCTAGGTGTCAGTTCTGTCCCAACTAACCCAAAAATCTCTTGACAAAATCCTCCCATGAACCTGCTATCTCTGTCGCTGACAATAGCTTTTGGCAACCCGTGTAATCGGAATACCACTCTGAAGAACAACTCCACTACCTGTGCTTCGAAATATTTGGAGGGTATGGCAAAAAAATGTGCAAACTTCATGAGCCTATCGACCACCACATAAATACAATCTTTTCCTTGCACCTGGGGCAACCCGGTGATGAAGTCCATAGAGATGTTTTCCCATTTTTGTTCTAGGATGGGAAGTGGCTAAAGTAATTCGGTCGGTTGAGTATGCTCCACTTTGCTCTGTTGGCAATCTTTGCATTCCCTCATGAATCTCAACACATCCGTCTTGAGGCCTTTCCACGTAAATGTTTCCCTGATCTGCCTGTAGGTTTTCAAGTACCCAGTGTGTCCCGCCAAAAGTGAACTGTGTCTTGCCTGCATGATTTTGTCCTTCAATTGAGATTCTGGTATTAAATAGATCCTATCTTTGTAATAAATGATGTCATCCATAACTCGGTACCGATCATCCTCGATCCGACCGTCTAGGATCTCACAAGAAAATCTATTCTTGGAGTATTCTACCAACAGGAGATCTTTCCAATCAACTAAAATATCCACGAGGGAGAGAGTGGATGGTACTCTGGAAAGGGCATCGACCACCACATTGTTCTTGCCCTTCATGTATTCAATCTCGAAATCATATGCTTGAATTTTACTGATCCACTTCTGCTGCCTCTCACTCAATTCTTTCTGCTCCATGAGGAACCTCAGGCTGTTATGATCTGTCTTCACTTTGAACCTGTTCCCCACCAAGTACTATCTAAATTTGGCCAATGCATGCATGATGGCCAACATCTCCTTGCCATATATTGAATAATGTCGCTCATACTCCCTAAATTTGCGGCTCTCAAAAGAAATGGGATGATTATTTTGCATCAACACAGCTCCTATCCCTATCCCTGAAGCATCACACTCAAGCACAAATGGCTGAGTGAAGTCTGGTAAGGATAGCACAGGGTGTGAACTCATTACCTGTTTAATTTTCTCAAATGCCATCTACGCCTCGTCTGTCCAACTGAAAGCTCCTTTCTTAGTGAGATCTGTAAGAGGTGTCGTCAACTGTGAGAACCCCTTAACAAATTTCCTGTAATAAGTGCAGAGCCCTGGGAAGCTTTTCAGTTCTGTCAAATTTCTGGGGGTAGGCCACTCTATAATTTCCCTGATTTTCTCCTGGTGGACCTGGACACCGTTTTCCCTGATCACATGCCCCAAGTAAAGCATCTCAGTCATGCCAAACTCACATTTGGACTCTTTTGCATAGAGTTGTTGCTCCTCCAAAATCCCCAATACCTCATCCAAATGCCTGAGATGCCTTCTCTTGAACTCGAATCTGGTGGTACCCTGAATGAAGATCAATCTTCGTGAAATATTTTGCTCCCCTCAACTCATCCATCAGTTCATCGATCCTCGGAATTGGGTACCCGTTATTTATGGTTTTCTGGTTAAGCACTCGGTAGTCAATGCACATCCTCATGGAGCCATCTTTTTTCTTAACCAATACCACCGAAGAGGCAAAAGGGCTAGAACTACGCCGAATGTGACCCATCTTTAACAAATCCTTGATGGTTTTTTCTATCTCGTCTTTGTACATCTTGGGGTGGCAGTAAGGATTGGTTATGACAGCTTGAACCCCTTCTTCTAATTCTATAATATGTTCAAATCCTCTATCTAGGGGTACTCCTGGAGGAATGTCATCAAAAACCTTCTGATGTTTGTGAAGCAATACCTGAATATCGTCTGGATACTGTCGAGGACGATCTAGTGGCTCCCTATTAGAAATGTAGCACTCAACGACCCACTCTATGTATACATGCCGCATCACTACCTCCATACTGTTTGATGACATGATCTTGGGCCAATACTGATGCATAGCCCGTAAAACCACCTTTTTTCCATCTGGTACCATGAACTCCATTTCCATAGTCCTCTGATTAGTAGTGTATTTCCCAATGGAGTATAACCACTAAACTCTAAGCACCACATTAGTGTCTGGCACATCCACCACAAAGAAATCATCTATCAACGTATAATTCCCCATGGTTATTTTCAACTTGGGGATCCATCTAGTGTACTCCATCTTATAGCCTCCAGGTATGATCACAGTGAATCCCTCAAACTCCTCCGTCGAAATCTCTCGCCTGTCCGCCAAAGCTGCATCTATAAAGTTGTGGGATGCCCCACTATCAATCAACACTGTAACCTTGTGCCCTTGCAGGACTCCTCGGACTCTGAAAGTGTTGTACCTCTGAAGTCCCGACATGGATGCCATAACAGGGCCCTTAGCCCCAACCTGTGATGTCTCCTCACCTGATGTCTGGTGTCCCTGTTCTTGTTCATGTTGCTCTTCCTCGTCATCACTATCACTGTCTGAATAGACCTTAATATAACGAGCCTTGTTGGTCTTGTCTTTCCCGGCACACTTGTGCCCTAGTACCCACGATGTTTGATAACTAAAGCACAATTTCTTCCTCCTTAGCTCCTTTCTTGTTTCTTCATCCAGCTTGGGCTTCCCAGCCCAATCCCTCTGAAATGGTTTGGTTTCCTTGCTCTTATGTGGGAAGGTGGGTTTCGAAGGAAACTTACTCTTAGGAACAACATCCTGCATGTCCCTAGTACGGTTGACTGCATCCTGCAAAGTGGTGGGTTTGTAGGCCTTCACCCATCCACGTAATGGCTATGTTAGCCCCTCAACGAACAACATCACCAAGCGTGCAACCATCACTGCCAATCTCTAGAACTCAAAGATAAATGCCGCTGGGCTACTTGTCTACTTGAGCTGAGCCAACTCTCGAAAATGGATCTCTGGGTCTTTCCTGTCAAACCTTTCAATGACCCTCTGTGTGAAATAGAGGTATGAAGTGATGCTTGAATGACCCAGTGTCACTAACCCATGGTACCACCACTCATGGTCTTCTCCGTCCAAATGCAGGGTGGCAAGCTTAATAGCATCAGCTTCAGCCATTTTGTTGAACTGGAAATAAGTGTCCAACTTCTGCACCCATACTCTAGCAGTGCATTTTGACGACCCATCAAAGTTTGGAATGGTCACTTTTCCCAATGTGCATTGTAACTCTGTGTTTTGGGGCATCGTCCCCTTGGCCCCCCTAGGCATGTTCTTGCTTTTTAAGTGGCAAAAATCATGAAAGGACATGACAGCCTGAAAATCATTTCCTAGTCTCAGGTACTCCTCCAAATAAGCTCCAAAGGGTATATCCTAATCAGTCTGCTCCATTCGCCTTGATGCATCATTATCAAGGAATTGAGTCATGGTAGGTCTGGGTGTCCTGGTGTACAAATGGGGGTGGCTCTACATGGTGGTGCGAGAATGGCTTCCTTCCCCATTATTAGAATCCCTTTCACCGTTATGATTTTGCTTGTCTTGACTCCCCGTGGTGTAACTGCCATCTGCCCCCATCAAATCCATCATTGCTTTCTGGCCCTGGCCAAATCATTCAATGCGTTGAGAAGACTGCCGAAAGACTGTTCATCTTTGTCACTCATTATGTCTTCACCCTTATCTACCTTATTTACCTCAGGCTGAGCTTCTATTTCCTGAACTGGTTCATTCTCGACTCTGGTATCTCTTCCTTCTGTGGGTGAAGTTCTACCTTTCCTCCCTATTCATTTACTGCCAAATTCTTTTAACTTTCAGATCCCCACGGCTGAGCGAGGAACATGCTCTGATACCACTGTAGTATTCCAGCTTGTAGTTTTTGGTATTTTCTTTTGTTTTAAGGTTAGGAAAATTTTACAAACAGTTGCATACAAGATAGTTGACGGAAAATGAGCAAATCTGATTTATACAAATCCTCCAATAGAACATCGACCCACTATGCAATACCCAACAACATTTAAATATTTCAGACAGTTCAATACATTAGAAAATTACCCACTACAACTTAACAATAAATTAGAATCTGATATATATAGCTGTTGTAGATTGTCCTTGTAATTTTGATGGGGAAACTAGGCTCGCAAACTGCAGATTGTTAACAACAACTTCTTTGAGTAAGGTAGGACTGATATACGGGTTGATGGATATAAAATGACTGCATGTAATGAAAGAGTCGACCCAACACACAAGGAAAGGCCCTTTTCCAGTAGTTAGGCTCTGCCCATATGAAGAAGATAGCTCACGGAAAATCCAGAAATAGACCACAAGAGAGTAGTTCAGTCCAAAATGGGAACCAAGTCCACCCAGCAGATGGTTACGCCTTCTTATACCATCAATCAACTCAACTGAAGAGAAAACTCGATTCTGGCATATATATTAACACTCAACAGATGTAGGAATGCGCCCATAATGACTCAGCAAGGTAGTTCGACCCCTTAAATAATGAATCCCTGTAGCTAACGCCTTCCCACCTGAATATCAGTCTTCAAACAATTAAATGGGGCCTAGAAAAGGCAGCTCGACTTCCAGAATGCTTAATAATTCAGTCCCTGGTGCACCCAGCAGCTTAAAAGTTGACCCAGTATTCCAAAGGTGCGCTCATCAGTTTAAAAGTTGACCCAGTATTCAAAGGTGTGCCCTGCATATAAATATTTCAGCCCCGTTGTTCAGGAACTCGCCCAGCAATGCTAAATTTGTCCCCTTAACACTCAATATTGCCTCTATTCAGCTTATCATTAAGATAACTCATTCATAATCACAAATTTCAGCTACCAAACTTAAGCAATGAGTCCCAATGCCAGAATCTGAGTGACTCCAATGCCAGAATCTAAGTGACTCCAAGTTCAATTAGGGTGTATCATTGCAACACCAAAAGTTCAATTAGGGTGTATCATTGCAACACCAAAACCAGAGATAAATGAATGGTTTTCAAAAAAACTGGTCTTTTTTCTCAAGAGATATCCAAAATCTTTTTTCAATTTAGCAATATGCAAGAATAATGATAAACTCCTCCTATCCCTTTTTTTTTATACTTCTAACTTGAGTTTTTCTTTCCTTCTCTTATGAATGTGCTCTTATGAATGTGAGATAATAACCCCACTTGATTTTTTGTCTTTCTTCATGTTCCCTTGATTATTTTCCGCCTACCCCACGAGAACTCAAATAGACTAGAAGAATTCTCTCTTAAAAAAATTATGCAAATGGGACCATTACAGCTTAGGACAAGATTCGTAACATCTTTCGGTTATATATTTCTCTAATGAAACAGTGCATCATAGTGTACCTTTAAAAATTTAATGACATACTATTACATCCAATGCAGGTTGGATGAGCAAGTTTCCACCCTTGCTAGATGCTTATAGGCTGCTTCTCTCACTTGAAATCTATACTCTTCAAAAAAAACTAAGAGCTCTTCGTCAAACAAAATCTGTTTTACCTCATAATCTAGAAGGAATATGTTGGTTGGCAAGTAAACCATTATGCCGCAATTTTACCTCATAATCTAGGAGGATTATGTTGGAATCTAGGAGGATTATGTTGGTTGGCAAGTAAACCATTATGCCCCTGTAATCATCTATAAAACTTCACAGTTGACTTCAAGTACTTACAAGTAATAATAAAGACAATGTTAATCCCAATTACAGTTTAATCTCATATTCAATAAGAACTTATTCTCTTAACTTATGGATAATAACATTAAATTTTAATTGTTATTATGTTTTTAATTTGAAACAATTTTACTTCATAATCTAGGAACAAAATGTTGGTTAGCAAGTAAACCATTATGCCAATGTAATCATCTATGAGACTTCACACTTCACAGTTTACTTCAAGTACTTACAAGTAATAATCCCATACATAAAGCCCGATGTTAATAATCCTGATTACATTTTAACCTCATATTCAATAAAAACTTATCTCTTGACTTATGGATGATAACATTAAATTTTATTATTTTAATCGTTATTATACATTTAATGCTGTAAATTTATTTGTAAATGTCTGAGGGTCATATTTTTAAAAGATAAGATCCATTCGAATAAGGTATGCGACCAAATTAACAATTTATTAATTAAAGATGGAAACCAGATTTCAACTTTACCTTCTTCTGACTTTATTGCAGCGCTTATCCCAATTAAACAGAGATAATCTATTATATTATATTTTCCTTTTATTCATATTTTATCCCAATTAAACAGAGATAATCTATTATATTATATTTTCCTTTTATTCATATTTTTCCATTTGTAATAAAAAAATCTTATCAAAAACGCCTAAAAAGAATTTAAGAATCTACCTTCTTGTTGAAGATTGTTAAATTGCTTATGGCTGCATTAAGAACAGATAGTAGCATATCTTCTTGCTCGTGCGCTCAAAACTACCCAGTCCTTCAAATTCAAGCACGACATAGATGCGCTTCTCTGCTGCCCTCGCAGTCATCCACACTCCATCGGTACACCTTCCACCCGCCACATCCAAAAGAGACCCTGACAAGTGGTTTAACAAATAAGATTTTCCGCTGCTTTGTTTTCCCATGGATGATATCACAATAATCTCGCCCTCCCAGTTACTAAGAACTGTGTCATAAATGCCAAAAGTAATCAAATTTATCAGAGATAAGCTGTCTGTATAACTCAGTTCCGGTGGCATCTGAAACCCGTCCTTGAGAGCAAGCAGTCCATTGTTTTCTGCTCGGGCTATTTGGATAGGAACAAGGCAGGCAAGCCTGCGAATCCATGTTCCCATAGCCTTGGTTACCAAGCCCGTTAGATCAACTGAACCCCCAGATATCCATGGTTCAAATCTTTTTACATCAATTCGAATCTCTGTATTTGAGAAATCTTTACCTTTTTCCTTTTCCAGTTGTTGAAGAAGAGTTTTCAAGGCATTCTTACAGGCATCCTCGTTACATTTTTTATTAGTGTCTTTGGTGCTTAATATTACATTGAAAAAAACAGTCTTCTTATCTTCACTGAAGAGTGCAGGACTGGTTGCAAACTTGTCAAAAATATGGTATATATACTCTAGTGGGGGACAAGATCCAGAAATTCTTCTTTCTTCAGGCACTCGAACTACCTTGTTTTCTGTACTTTGTATTGCTTGCAATTGGACAACTTGATTTGTTGAAATAGTTTTCAAGACGTGGGAAGAAATGTTATGAGAAACTGAAGCACTGAAGAAAACAAGATGACTCTGTGATCCAAAATTCACAATCTTCACTTGAAGCTCTCCCAAATCTCTGATGCTTTTGTTTAGGTGAATGGTCCTCAAGTGGCTCATGACATCCGCCAAGACATATATCTCCACCGCTACAGAAAATTCAATAGCTTTTCCATCCACCTCCATCACGCCCCTGCTAGCTTCTACCACTTCGTCATTGTTGTCTGACTTGCCGAAGACAAATAAAAATGACCCATCCACAGAAACAAGAGCTACTGAAACAGGTGAAGGAAGAATTAGTAGCCTGGGTTTCATCATCGGCTGCTGATGGAGTTCCACCACCCTGACCCTGTTTGTATCATCAATCAAGATCAATTCCCTTTTACCGGGTATCAGATGCATCCAGGTTACGACTCCAATGCCAGAAAATTTATGGAGATCCACATCAACCCCTGTCCAATCTAGGTTGCGGAAAGATTCATCAAACTTGTGTACTGCAACCTTAGAGGTTAGCTTATCATATAAGGCTACAAATCGAGTACCTTCGTCAACAGACAATAAATCGTAGCCCCTCCTGAATCTTCGTATAGGATTTATGCCATCTAGCGTTGAACCCATGCGCGAGCAACTATAAACATACAGGCATGGATCAGCCAAATTCTGAATGAACGCCAACAAGTGACCAGACTTGAGGGCCACTAATTTTAGTATCCGTTCTATCTCAGGGTCAAGGGTAACTAACTCAAATTGATTAGTGCATGTAGGAGTGATCCGATACTCAGCGTTTCGGCTTAACTCCTCCAAATCA
>JZKD02S0662815.1:0-15480 GCA_000966675.3 Picea glauca | reverse complement strand
TATATATTATGGAAGTTATTATAGCCATAAAATTACGAAGCCATGCATTAGTGCAAGGTATGAGGGTCTTAACATTATCAAATAATTTTATTTCAAAGATTGTAGATCTTCGTCTATATTAGTGCAATGCATAACTTTTTGTAAAAATGGGTAAGGGGATGGAAAGTTATAGCATGAATAAAGACACACACACACACACACACACATATATTGAGATACCAATATATGTCAAGACAAAAATAAATTAAAAATAGTAAACAACACTTTTTTCTAAATTATATATTTGGAATCGACATAGTCAATTATATATGTGTGCATAGTTTCATCGATGATGGATTTGTGTAGCTTATACAAAAATAACATGAAAAATAGAGATATTGAGAGTCATTTAGAAAAAACGAGATTTTAATGTATTTGCAACCCAAAGCACCGTGTTTGTCATTCTAGAAATAAATCTAAAGAAACCAAGTCAACAAACACATGTTTTGGATTTGTCAATCCTATCAATCAGTTTAATTAGGTGAACTCTACTAAATTAAATCATCAACCCGGGGATCATAAATTGATGAAGTGCATGCAAAATATGTACAGGTATTATCATCTATTCTATCTACTTATGCAAAAAATAAAAATTTGTTCATTGTTTAGCTACAGAGCAAGAGTTTTTGTTTAGCTACATAAAGAATGGAGTAATTGATAATGATGAAGAAATAAAGACACAGGAATAATTCTAGACACTTAAAATCATCAATCTATTGGATCATTAACTACAATATTTCAATCATCTGAATCAATGACAGTTCTTGCAACTGAATTAACAATCATTTATTCAATTAATGTTTATTGTGTTAGTTTTTCGATGTAAACAGAAGTAAATGAATTTGCGGAAAATAAAATGACCAAAAATTTAAATCACATGACTAATAAACTAAGCAATACCAAAAGTAAAGTAAATGAACAACACACTCCTCCTCATGGGGGCCTCTTGTCTTGGGGAACACTAATAGAAAATAATGTATAAAACTAAACTCTATAAACTCAAAATTTATAACTCATGTATGTGCACACTAACTAGAACTTTTATTAATTTCAAACAAAAATATGAATTTTACAACATATCGATATCAAAGGTATTCATTCCTATGAAGGTATGATAACCAATATTTATACATTGTACACAATATCGCATGTATCCAGTTCTCACGAATCTCATAAACTATTTTACAAAATGAAATAACACACGTGGATTCTTTATCGGATCTAACAACTCGTGGGTATATGAAATAGGATCTTTCATCCACATAATGGAGAAATTCATGACAAGATGTGTGAATTTATATCATGTGATCTTGTTCTACTTTGTGTTGATTTGATGAAGACCCATCTCACATAATGCCCCACTTGTTCATACGTTGGTTGCAGGTTTGAATTAGCTCTCGTGTTGATCTGAAAGATTCTTGGCTCGATCTAATAGGTGGATGAGCTTCATGAACTGATTTGACATCGTCTACAAGTTGGGGTTCAATATTAGAGTGTGCATGACCCTATAGAGCAATGATTCTGCTACAGAAACAGTTTAGTGGCTACAAAATTGTATTTGAGTTGCTACATAATCAAAGACTATGTAGTGACTCATGAAAAGTAAAAACTAATTAAATAAAATTGCATAAGGAAGAATAGAAAAGCGCTTAGATTAGGAAATTTACCTCTAATATCCTTCAATACACCAACTTTGTAGAAGAGCAAGATATTTATGGAAAAAATGGGTAAAATAGGATATAAGCTAGTTCATAGGTGTAGGTTTTGGAGGGAAGTTGTGATAAAAAAGTGACAAAAAGAGTATGTTTTGAGGACTCAACATCTCCCCCACACAGATGATTTGCATGTCCTCATGCAACCAAAACTGTACTCTACTTCCTCCAACAAAAATTCAAAATTGTTGACTCATTTCCTCTTAAGGTTTTTTTGAAGCATCAATCAAAATGTTTAGCCCTGAAGATGAGGCTTGTATATGACTTTTGGTCTCAACTTTGTCCTCAATCTTCAGATTCTAATTCTGCCTTGCCTACTTTGAATGTACAATTTTTTGGCCTTTCTTACCAACAATTTCTTATGGGCCTCCCATTGTTCCTTATCTCTTTGTGAATGAGCAATGTTGGCCTTCAATATCTCATTTTTCAGTCTTAATATGATTGTAAAGGAGTTCCAACTCCTTGAGTTCCTCTTTCAATTTCCTAACTTTGCCAACTCACTTTTCTTTCAAGGATGTGGATGTTGGATCAATTATTGGCTCCTTATCAATTTTAGTGGTTGCATGTATCTCATAATCAATCATATACTGATTAAATCCCCTGTCTACTTCATAAGAATCATAATTTGGAAAATTATTTATGTTTTCTGAACTAGGAGGTGGACTAAGGAATTATTCAAACCTGGAATTTTTACTTGAATTTGTTCTCTTTAAATTGTTATGTTGCTCCTTATAAAATTCTTCAAGCTTGATGACTTCTTTGTCGTGAACTTGGCTACTATCATGTTGTTTTGCAGCTAAGCCTTTTTTCATGCTTCTAGTTGTTCGACGCATAATGACATGAATTTTTCTTTTCTTATTATGCATGGCCTTTTCTCTTCCTCCTAATTCTTTGGATTTTGAATTTTCATCCCTTATTTCTTCTCCTAGCTTCAAACGGTTGACCTCGATTTTATTAGTTTCCTCCATAATTTTTCCTCGAGGTCGTCCTCTAGGTTTTCGAGGTTCAAGGTTCAAAATCCTGACTTCTTTTTCCATCCTTTGCTTTACATTCTTCTTCTCAGTTGATTTTGGCTTTGGCTTCTTTATTTTATTATGGTTCTATGTTCTTCTCAACTTCTGCATTTTCTAATTCCTCTTCTTCTGGCTCTATATTTTCTAATTCGGTAATTTTAGGTTATGTTTTCAAGCTATAAAACTTGGAAACCCTCGACTCTATATCATAAACCATGTTTTTGGTACTTTTTGTTTCAACCCTCTAACCTTTTTTTGTGCAGATGCCTTGACAAAACAATTTTGTATCAAGAATATCCCAATTATTGGTATGTTCCTACAATACAGCTTCAACCAAAATTTTAACCAACCCAAAGTGAAACAAACTCCTCTCTAAACTCCTGGGGATACATTGTATAGATAACATCATTTTCTTTAAATTGTTCAATAGATATAAATACATATCTAGTTTGTGCCCCTCAACAAAATTCATAAGTTTGAGATGCTAGTAAAACAGAAGCTCGTACCTGCCTTCACAGGTTACATATTTCTAAAGGATGAATAAAATATCTCACCATTTCTTTTTGAACACAGAAGTGGGCATACCTTTGTTCCAATTAGTTGCTTGTGTTGGATCTTTGAGGAAGTCTTTCCAGATTTCTCCTTTAATCTTCTGATTCTTGAACCATTTTTCGCCACCCTGAGTTAGCCATATAACTTATGAAATAAAAGCTTCTGATAATTGCAGCTGGAGGTCGCCAATTTGAGCCTTCATGCAATCAAACGATTCTGGAAAATATTTAGTTACCTACTTATCATGCCCCCAAAATTTTTGTAAGAAGAGAAACCATCCAACTCTCTGAAATTGTCTCATGCATTTTATATAAGCATCTAGGATTTCAATCCCAATTGATTCATGCCTTACCACAGGTCCCATGCTTCAAATTTGTAGAGTTAGCAAGAATTCCAACTAGATAAATACTCTTTGTCACAGGGAAAATGAGAAAACAACAATGAAGATATGGCAAATTTACGAACGATGAGAAAAACTCGGGCGACTTCAGCGATGGTGGGATTCATAATTCAAAATTGGCAAATAGTCATGCCACATTTCGTGCCATCATTCCATCTTTTGGCGGTACTCTTGCATGATTGGATCACCTTATTGGTCTAATCAATCACTTTGTTATACTGCATGTCGAAATATAATTTGGACATGCATATATATAATCATTATTTAGAGTGTTTAATGTATGCAAGCAAATAATTAGGATATGGTTTCAGAGGTATAATTAGAAAAATGTCATAGGATTTTAGGAAATTTGGTAGGAGGATAGTACAAACTTTAGGAAAAACAAAGTAAATATGTATTGAATCTATGGTTTTCCCATCCTTCACACAATTCCTAATTCCAAGTGAGGAAATGATTTAAAGAGATTTTACCTGCATCTCGAAGAATTTATCACCTTTGAAGCCGAAGCTGGAGCATGGTTGAGTTTGAATGTTGGTTCTCTTATTGGAGCTAACGAATTTATTGTTGCATACTCTGAAAGAAAGTTCTGGAACTGTTTAAGATTCTGAAGACGAAGGACACAAATGCTGATGAAAAATGTTGAAGAATTTGGAGATAATGTTGTTGAAAAATATAAAGAGTGTTGTTGCTAATAAAGTCTTCAGAATTGAATTTCATGACAATTTGCATGAAATTCACAAATCGTACTAATCTTGTGTTGCAGGCTAGTTTTAAAAATAAGTTAATGACTAACAGTTGCTTGAAGAACAAATACAGGTGACTTTCTGTAGCTATAGAAAGTGTTTGTAACTACAAAAAGTCTGCAATTATAGAAATTAACTCTCTGTGTAGAAATACTTTTACTAGTGAACTCTGAATCTTGAATTGTAATGTCTAGTATGAAATAAATATAACATGTTTCAGTAGTAAAACTCTAAAAACAAAATGAAAAACTTGAACAATGCAACAACTGCTACTGAATTTATTTCTAAGAAAAAACCATGAAAAATCTGAAAACCTCTAGAACTCTGATTTTTTTTCAAATATGAAAGGAAGAATCTATCTCACTAAGTGATGCAAAAACTATCTTTATGTAGGATAACAAGAGTTCGTTGCTAATAAATCAAGGAATGAAAATGTTGAAAAGGAGTTGGACAAATCTTGTGTTTTTTGAAGAACTTTAGAATTTTGTCTGCTAGATCTCTAGTATTAAAACAAAATTCTTACACAGCTACTTCAGTAAATCAATTTTCACAAACTGCACTTATTTTTTTTTACTTTATATATATATATATATATATATATATATAGAGAGAGAGAGAGAGAGAGAGAGAGAGAGAGAGAGAGAGAGAGAGAGAGAGATATTTCTGTGATAAGAGTAGGGGAAGAATTTCCCTTACTATCTCCCATTCTAGTTGTTGAATTAGATTACGGACAAATTATTCTCTATTTGAAGGATTTTGATATAACCTTAGTCTATTCCCATTTACTAGAAATGAAATTCCCTCCTCATCAACAGTTTTGAGTTTAACCAATCCATTATCAAAAACTGACTCTATCTCATATGGCCCTAACCAACGAGTACTAAGATTCCTTTTAAAGTTCTTAAATATAGAATCAAATAAGAGAGCTCAGTCACCTAGTTTGAATTTCTTCTTTCTGATGAATTTGTCATGCCATTTTGTTCTTTGTTGTTGGATTATAGTAGTATGTTGAATTGCATCTTGTCGAATCTTGTCCAATTCATTGAGTTGTGCTAACCTCTATTGTTGTGCTTCTAAAAGATCCATCCCTAGCTTGGTTGTTGTTATGAAAGTATTGATTTGGAACTCAATAGGAAGAGAAACGTGTTTTCCATATAGAAGCTCATATGGTGTATGTCGGATTGTATTCCTCCATGTGGTCTGATACACCCAAAGTACCTTCAGAAGCCTATATGCCCAATCTCGGTAGTGTAGTTGAATAGTTTTGGTCAAGATGGATTCAAGAACTTTGTTTGTGGACTCCACCTACCCATTGGATTGTGGATGCTATGGGGTTGACTTCTAATGCTTGATCTTGTATTAATCTATGATAATCTAGACAAGTTTTGATATTAATTGAGTGCCTTGATCTATTACAATTTCTCTTAAGACACCAAAACGAGTAAATATGTCCTCAAAAAAAAAATATACAATAGCTTGCTCATTAGCATGCAAAAGAGATTAATATTCTACCCATTTAGTGACATAATCGGTACATAACAGAATATACCTTTTTTTTCTAGACATTGGAAAAATAGGTCCTATGAATTCTAAGGCCCATTTTTCAAATGGATCTATGAGTACTTGGGGTTGTAGAGGCATTTTTTTCTTGCACTAGTCGGCCCATCCACTGACAATTGTCATAGCTTCTGACATACTTATTGGCATCTCTAAAAAGAGTGGGATAATAATACCCCAGATGAAGGACTTTGTATGCGGTTATTTTATCAACAAAATGGCCTCCACATGGTTCATTGTGGCATGCCTTCAACATGTTAAATACTTCATCCACTCGTACACACCTCTGAATGATTAGATCAGGTCCAGTCCGAAAACATTCTCCACCAATCCATGAATAAGTGGCACTGAGTTTGATGATCTTCTGCTTCTCCTTCATGGAGAGATGTTGAGGTACATTTCTTGTAGCTAAATAGTTAGTAGTATCTGCAAACCAAGGATATTTAGTAGATATTGCAAAAATATTCTCATCAAGAAAAATATCTTTAACAAGAACTAATTCACCTTCATTATGAATCCCGCAAATAAAGTCTACAACTTGTAACGTCCCCATCCACCCTAGGCTGGGCCTGTCACACGACCTCAACTTCTATAGCTCTAAGTCAAACAAACTGTCACATCCCCAACATACTACTGAGCAATGTTACTCTGAATTTTTCACTACGCAGATTCTACTCTAACACAAGTCCGCGAAATATCACTTGAAGTAATGTGCCCATCCCAAGCTTTAGTCGCACCATGCAACTCATAACTATGGAAGCAACATTCTATTTTAAACACAACCTTAAGCAATGGAAGTAACTCACTAATTGAGCGCACAAGCATACTGATCACACAACATAACTATGCACACATCCATCTAGGCATCTTGCACCACTTCTGATTTCACTGTGTGCGAGATCTATTTCCTTAAACACACACACGAATTCGAGTCTCTTTATGCACACAGGTTACAATCCTATGCACTCGGCCACTCAATCCTCTTCCATGATGACTCATAACCAAAATCACAAGGTTAACTTAACTGGAAAGACTAACCACAATTTTCATATACATGCACAACTACTAATACATTTTATAAGCACCATACTTACATGTGCAAGCAACATTAAACAAAATAATAGAAAATACTTGTATGCAACAACATACAAGAATTAACCCATGTCAAACATAGATAAACAAGCACACAGTAAAAAATACAAGTACATTAACAACACTTATCTTTTATGAAATTCGCCAACTATTGCCTTGACTCAAACATTCCTCTTAGCCATAGACATTGTTGCTCATAATATTTCAACAACAGGTCACCCCCGAGTTGGGGCTCAACTCCACCAGGGAAAAATACTTCTAGTGACACACTAAGGTCCGACTCTCAACAAAATTTCTCATTCCTAGGTGTTCGTTGTTCCAACTAGCCCACATTGCCTCATTCCTCACGCACCTAGAACACCCAATGAAGTGTGCCCCTTCTATGCTCAATATTCCTTCAACTACCCCACTTCCCTTCCCAGGGTTACCAACAATAGACTGAACATGATTTTTTTGAGCCTTGGGACTGATGCTCAGTGCACCAAGGAACAAATCTCAGCAATACTCTTAGTTGGAGAGTATACTCATAGATATGAAAACCTCTTCACAATAGCCAGTCTCTCACCCAGAGAGAGTGCTCACGGTCTGTCAACTCGTCTCTTCAAAAATAAATCTGATTATATCACACAACTCCTTACAAGCTTATATGTATGGATAAGGTAATAATTAGATTTTCCACACAATTTGACCCCATTCTGCTCACGAGAGCCTGCAACATGAATAATAATGCAATAATAATCATAATAATCCCTAAAATAGACTAAGGCCATAAATATATATTGCCTACTTTCCACTTGACACTTATCACCTTTAAAAGTAGATTTCAGCCACTTGGTGACCCGTTCCCTACCCTCAGGAACTAAGGATAAAAACATATCCACATTACATTTTTCGGAAATATTATTAAAATATTCCCCCCTTTTCCCCTTTTTCAATGGATTCATACCCCCATCTCTTTTCATCTGAGTCTGTCTATGCATAGTGATGTAATATTATATTAATAATCATGATTATATTTACATGAATAGCCACACTGGCCTATCTGTGTCCAAGATCGCTAGCCTCATAATTACGCTGGCTCTTTGGCCTCAATACATAAATAGTCATATATACATATATGTAACTCAACAGTGCACACTTCCAAGTCATTACTGCACACTTACCCAAGTGTGCGCAACACAGTGCAATGTGCGCACTTACCCAGGTGCGCGCAACACACAAAATGTGCATACCCTATCTTTGATAACAATTCTCTACACACTACTCAGATGCACGCAACACCAAAACCAGGTGCCAATGGATCACCAACCTAAATTTTCATACATTTACACTTGTTACCAATTGGCTCACCAACCTATATGTATAATTACAAAGGGTTCCATATCATGGACATTACTATCCCCTCCCCCTTATTTATGCACTGTCCTCAGTGCATCTTATACACATGTACATACAAAATTTCAAAAATATTCAAAAAGATGAGGATACTCTTCTTGCATAACATCCTCACACTCCTAGGTTGCATCCTCAGGATCGTACGAGGTCCATTAGACCTTTACTAGCTCCATGACTCAATTTCGGAACTGTTTGGTTTTTTTATCCAACATGTGAATCAGTCGCACTTTAAATCCACCTTCTGGCTCCACTTGAATCACATTCCAATCAATAACATAATTAGCATCAGGTACATATTTCTTAAGTAATGACACATGGAAATCATTATGAATACACAAGGACGCAGGAAATGAAAGCATATAAGCGATAGGACCAATCCTTTCAAGGATTTCAAATGGCCCACAATAGGTTGTTGCTAACTTATAATACTTTTCCAACTTTAGGGAACTACGCCTAGCCTTCACTTTTAGAAACACGTGATCACCCATTTTAAACTCTCTATGGGTTATTCCTTTATTTGCACAACTTTTATGCATGTCTTGGGCAACCTTTAAATTATGCCTTATCTTTACCATTTGCTCCTCCATTTCTGGGAGCAAATATGGCCCAACTATTGTGCGATCTGTTGGGTTGTCCCAACTCACTGGTGTGTTTCACTTTCTACCATAAATTTCTTCAAATGGGCTCATATTTAAATATGATTGATACCCATTTTTGTAAGAAACATCTACGAAATGCAAGTAGTCTTCCCATTTTGATGGCATATACATCACATACATCCTGAGCATATATTCAATTACTCGATTTACCCTCTTTGTTTGACCATCAGACTCAAGGTGATATGATGTGTTGAAGTTCATATTTGTCCCAAATCCTTTAAATAACCCTTTTCAAAAGTTCGAGGTCAACTTGGAATCTCTATTAGATAAAATTGTCTTAGGTAGACCATGCAACTTAGCAATTTTGCACATGTATAACTCAACAATGTCAAGTCCCTTGTAAGTTGAATTCATTGGAATAAAATGGGCATATTTAGTAATATTTTCCACAACCACCATAATGTAATCATGTTTCTTAGCAGTCCTAGGAAACTTATTTATTAATTCCATGGTCACCACTTCCCACTTCCACTAGATGGATGTCTATGCTCAGCCTTGACCTTCTGACATTCAAGACATATCACAATAAAATATGCAACTTTCTCTTTCATACTTGGCCAAAAGTATTTCTTCTTGACTGTGACAATTGTCTTTTGGTAACCTAGATGTCCAACATAAGGAACCTTATCCATCTCTGACAATATCAAGCTTTTCAACTCCTGATCATTTGGAACATAGACTCTGCATCTATACATGAGGATCTCATCCTCTCTTAACTCATAACCTTCAAACTTTTATTGTGACATACTGATCTCATCCTCTCTTAACTCATAACCTTCGCACTTATATCCATATAGCGCAGATCTGATTTGGAAACTTACAAAATTTTGTCGCACAAATATGTCTAGTACATGCTAATGGTTGTATCATGCATCTCATGCATCCTCCTGGTGAGTGCATCATCCACCTTGTTTTCATTTCCTCTGATATGCTTTATGTGGAATTCATATTCACTGAGGAACTCTAACTTCCTTCTTTGTCTGGCATTTAAATTTGGTTGTCCAAACAAATACTTCAAACCAAAATGGTTTGTTCTTAGCTCAAATCTTATACCCATGAGATAATGTCGCCGCATCTTCAAAGAATGCACTATAGCTACCAATTCCAAGTCATGCATAGCATAGAGCCTTTCATGCTCTTTCAAATTCCTTGATTCGTAGCATACCACATGCCCATTCTAACTCAGGACTCTACCGAGTCCTTCCTTGCATGCATCTGTGCACACAACAAAGTTTGCATCAGGATCATCAATTCTCAAAATTGGCACACTTGTTAACAAACTCTTAAAGTGCTGAAAATTCCTTGCACAATTTAGAGTCCACTCAATTCATGCACCTTTCTTCTGCAGGGATGTGATTGGATGTGAAATATATGAGAATCCTTCAATAAACCTTCATTAGTGCCTTGTTAGTCCCATAAAGGACCTTACTTATGCGAAATTTATTAGCGTCTTCCATTCTTCAATAGATTTTATCTTCATTGGGTCCACAACTATTCCCTCCTCTGAAATAATATGACCCAAATAATGAATTGGTTGCTGATAAAATGAACACTTTCTCATCTTTTCATAAATTTGATTCTCCCTCAACACCTACAACACCATCCTCAAGTGTTGCTCGTGCTCTTCCTTAGACTTTGAGTAAATAAGAATTTCATCCAAAAATACAACGACGAACTTATCCAAGTACTCTTGGAAAAATCCATTCATCAAACATATGAAGACAATTGGTTCATTTGACAACCCAAATGGCACCATTGTGAACTCGTAATGACCATACATTTTTCTCAAGGAAGTCTTGTTGATCTCTTCCTCTTTTATTCTCACTTGGTGATATCCAGATCTAAGATCTATATTGGAAAATATCCTTGTATCCCTCATCTGATCAAATAGATCATATATCCTTAGCAAAGGATACTTGTTCTTCATTTTTAGCTAGTTCAACTGCCTGAAGTCGATACAAAGTCTCAGTGTACCATCCTTCTTCTTCATGAACAAAATTGGCCTATCCCAAGGAAACACACTTGGCCGTATATACCCTTTCTTCAGAAGCTCTTCATGTTTAATCTGCAACTCCTTCAGTTTTGATGTACTCATCCTATAAGGAGTCTTGGATACATATGTTTCTCCCGACATCAGATTTATAGAGAAGTTAATATATATTTTCGAAGGCAATCCTGGTATCTCTTTAAATACATCCTCATACTCTTTCAGAACTGTGCAGTCTTCCACACTTGGCGCTTTATCCTTAAGTGCCTCTTCCATGTGCGTTGTGAATACTTGACATCCTTTCCTGTAGCTTTTCTTTAACTGCAATGCTGAAATTTCTCTAATAATCACAACTCTTGGAATTCTTTGAACTGATCTCAAATTTCCTTCCTCATCCAAGCAACTAAATGTCTTATTGTAACAATATAGGACAACATGGTGTTCATCCAACCAATCCATACCAATGAGGAAATCATACAAACCCAAAGGTATAATATTCAAATCATCCTTTGTGCACAATCCATTCATCTCCATTATAGATGCCTTAACCATCTCATTGATTTTTATTTTTTCTCTTGTATCTAATTGCACCAACCAAGTTTTTCTAAGCTTGCTTCTTGACAAATGGAATATTTCCACCATCTTAGGATCTAGATAACTATGACTATCTCCAGAGTCAATTAAAATAGCAATGGGTTGGTCATTAATCTTAACTTACACCATGATCATGTGTGACCAAAACTCAACCTTCTTGTTATCCAACACGATGTAAATCCTTGGCACATTTCTACCCATGTCTTCCATTTTCACAGCTTGTTGTGCATTGTACACAATCCTCACTTTATCACCTCTTCGAGGGAAATCTATGTGCATATTATTCCCACCACAACCCCAACACTCCATAGGTTGTTGCTATGACATTTTTCCTACTTCTTCTGACTTTTTGGGCTTCTAGAGAGTCATCTTTCCTTGCGTAGTATTTCTGAAAAACGGTGGCTTAACTCCCTTCTTCCTCTATTCGACCTTGTTTTTCATCTTATATTCCCAAGCCTTTTGGAAAGTCAGTATTCCCCTTTGTTGCTCATAAAGACACTTATCATAGCTTATGGTTTCTTCCAACGTCTTAGGATCATCATACTGTATCTTGTCACTGATAAATGTGGGAAACCCACTCAAATATCTATGAATCTCCACTTGTTCATCCTTGATGAAAGGAACATATTTCAACAACTATAAAAATATTCTTTCGTACTCATCTATCGTCATACTCACGAGCTTGAGTTCGAAGAACTCCTTCATTTTCCTATCATAGTACCACTTGGTTAAGTATTTCTTTTGGAAATGCCTCTTGAACTCTCTCCAAGGCACTTTCTTCGCATCGATGTGTTTCACCTACACATATTGATCCCACCACATTGGTGCCTTTCCTTTTAACTGATAGATAGAAATTCTCGCTTTTTCATGTGCAAAAGAGTTATGCAGCTAGAAATATTTCCTCATACCCAACAACCAGGTCTCCACATATTCATCCTTTTTGTGCTCACCATCAAAGGTAGGAGGCTTGATCTTATTCATTTCTCACTATAGCTAGTCAACCCCAATCCTTCTCTTATGCTTTCTGACAAGAGATGGACTCGAGCTACTATGTGCTTTCCTGAAAGAATGCTTACTAATGCTTCTTTCTTATCTTTTTTTTCTCATCATGAGACCTGTGACTTCTTGATCTACTCGACTTTGTCTCCTTATCCATATTCTTTTATATTTTGTCCAAGATATGCATCAATTTGGCATTGAATTCATCTCACTACTCCTTGGCTCTCATAAGCCTTTCATTATCAGCCTTATAGATCTGGACATCTTTTTGTAGTCCCTTTACAGTTTTTACCAAGTTCATGTGCTCCTCCTTGGATTTTGTACCATCATCACCCAAATCGACATATGGATCCCCGAATTCATCATCGGTACTGTAATCCCTCTACACATATTTGATGATTTCAAACTTTTACATTGACTCTATCTTGCTCTAATAGCTGAAAAATTCAGCAAAATGTGCAGACAATTAAGATTTGTTAGATGATTTCATGTAACAACTACATGAAAAATTTGCACCATTTTCTCAGAATATTTCCCTCGAATTTCTTAGATTATTTAACATCCCAAACTCTAGTGTGCACACTTGTGCATCATTTTTCTTGCATGCATCACAACTATATACCGCACACCATTTCTTGTTCCACGCAAACTAAAATCTGCACTGCGTAGCACCAATTCTTAGTGCACACATCTATTCATGCTAATATATGGCCCATACAATTCCAGTGTTGAACCAATGGCTCTGATACCAGAATGTAATGTCTTCAGCCACCCCAGGCTGGGCCACGTCACACAACCTCAAATTTTGTAGCTCTAAGTCAACCAAATTGTAACATCCCCAACATACTACTGAGAAATGTTACTCTGAAGTTTTCACTACGCATATTCTACTCTAACACAAGTCCATGCAGTATCACTTGAAGTAACACACTCAACCCAAGATTGAGTCACCCCATGCAACTCATACTAGCATAAGCAACATTCTATTTTCAATACAACCTTAAGCAACAGAAGTAACTCACTAACTGTGCACACCAACATACTGATCACACAACATAATTGCGTGCACATCCATCTATGCATCATGCGACACTTGTTATTTCACTATGTGCAGGGTCTATTTCCTTAAGCACATGCATGAATTCCAACCTCTTGATGCACACATGATACAATCTCGTGCACCTGAACACTCAATCATCTTCCATGATGGCTCATAAACAAAATAAAAAGGTTAACTTAACTAGAAATACTAACCACAATTGTCATATCCATTCACAACTACTAATACACGCTATAAGCACCATACTTACATGTGCAAGTAACATTAAAAATAATAATAGAAAATACTTATATGCAACAACAAACAATAATTAACCCATGCCAAACATAGATAAACAAGCACACAGTAAACAATACAAGTACATTAAGAACACTTATATTTTATGAAAGTCACCAACTATAGCCTTAACTCAGATGTTCCTCCCATCCATAGACATTGTTTCTCATAAAACTTTAGCAATAGGTCACCCCCGAGCTAGGGCTCAAATCCACCAGGGAAAAAGACTTCTAGTGACACACTGAGGTTTGACTCTCAGCAGAATCGCTTAGTCCTAGATGCTCGTTGTTGCAACTAGCCCATAGTCCCTCATTCCCCATGCACCTGTCACACCCAAGGAATTGTGCCCCTTCTATGCTTAATAGTCCTTCAGTTTCCCCACTTCCCTTCCCAGGGTTACTAGCAACAGGTCAGACATGAAGTCTTTGAGCCCTGTGACTAATGCTCAGTGCACCTGGGAACAACTCTCAGCAATATTCTCACCTGGAGAGTATACTCATGGATCTGACAACCTCTTCACAACAACCAATCTCTCACCCATAGAGATTTCTCACGGTCTGTCAACCCATCTCCTTGATAGTAACTCTAATTATAGCCCACAACTCCTTATAAGATTCTATGTGCATATAAGGTAATAATCTGATTTTCCATGCAGTTTGACCCCCTTCTGGTCACGAGAGCCTTCAACATGAATAATAATGCAATAATAATCATAATAATCCCCAAAATACACTAAGGCCAACAATATATATTGCATGCCTTCCACTTTAAAATTCTCACCTTTAAAAGTAGATTTAAGCCACTTGGTGACATGTTTCATACCCTCAGGAACTTAGGATAAAAACATATCCACATTACACTTTTTGGAAATATTATTAAAATATTCCTCCCTTTTTCCTTTTACAGTGGAGTCATCCCCCCATTTCTTTTCATCTGATTCTATCTACGTGCAGTGATGCAATATGTTGGGGGCATGTTGGGCATGAGCCTATTTTGAGGAAATACCCAATTTGGGAGGGAAAGGCCTAATTTTGGAGAAGAACAATTGGCAGGAAAAGTAGCACGTGCGAGGAAAAGAAACATGCAAGAGAAGCAACATGAAAGGCGCACATACAATTAGACCTAACCATGTAAGGGTTAGAGTTTTGGTAAAGACTGTAATGGATAGAAGCCTGTAAGATAGTATAAATAAGAACCTAGGAGGTCTAGGTCGAGGTTCATAGTTCTGTTTGGTGAGAGTACTAGTTTAGTTATGATAATTTTGTAATTTGATGAGATGTAGAAGAGTCAAGTAGGTCAGATTTCGAGGGTTATATCACATGCTCAGGAGCTTGGTGTGATATAGTCCACCTCATAGAAGGTCTTAAGCCCATTTATGATTGTAAGGAGAAAGATGTAATGC
>JZKD02S0662804.1:0-15480 GCA_000966675.3 Picea glauca | reverse complement strand
TATATATTATGGAAGTTATTATAGCCATAAAATTACGAAGCCATGCATTAGTGCAAGGTATGAGGGTCTTAACATTATCAAATAATTTTATTTCAAAGATTGTAGATCTTCGTCTATATTAGTGCAATGCATAACTTTTTGTAAAAATGGGTAAGGGGATGGAAAGTTATAGCATGAATAAAGACACACACACACACACACACACATATATTGAGATACCAATATATGTCAAGACAAAAATAAATTAAAAATAGTAA
Organism: Picea glauca; assembly: GCA_000966675.3. NCBI lineage: Eukaryota > Viridiplantae > Streptophyta > Pinopsida > Pinales > Pinaceae > Picea > Picea glauca. Next base: position 15,223 of record JZKD02S0662804.1, on the reverse strand, counting down.
ACAACACTTTTTTCTAAATTATATATTTGGAATCGACATAGTCAATTATATATGTGTGCATAGTTTCATCGATGATGGATTTGTGTAGCTTATACAAAAATAACATGAAAAATAGAGATATTGAGAGTCATTTAGAAAAAACGAGATTTTAATGTATTTGCAACCCAAAGCACCGTGTTTGTCATTCTAGAAATAAATCTAAAGAAACCAAGTCAACAAACACATGTTTTGGATTTGTCAATCCTATCAATCAGTTTAATTAGGTGAACTCTACTAAATTAAATCATCAACCCGGGGATCATAAATTGATGAAGTGCATGCAAAATATGTACAGGTATTATCATCTATTCTATCTACTTATGCAAAAAATAAAAATTTGTTCATTGTTTAGCTACAGAGCAAGAGTTTTTGTTTAGCTACATAAAGAATGGAGTAATTGATAATGATGAAGAAATAAAGACACAGGAATAATTCTAGACACTTAAAATCATCAATCTATTGGATCATTAACTACAATATTTCAATCATCTGAATCAATGACAGTTCTTGCAACTGAATTAACAATCATTTATTCAATTAATGTTTATTGTGTTAGTTTTTCGATGTAAACAGAAGTAAATGAATTTGCGGAAAATAAAATGACCAAAAATTTAAATCACATGACTAATAAACTAAGCAATACCAAAAGTAAAGTAAATGAACAACACACTCCTCCTCATGGGGGCCTCTTGTCTTGGGGAACACTAATAGAAAATAATGTATAAAACTAAACTCTATAAACTCAAAATTTATAACTCATGTATGTGCACACTAACTAGAACTTTTATTAATTTCAAACAAAAATATGAATTTTACAACATATCGATATCAAAGGTATTCATTCCTATGAAGGTATGATAACCAATATTTATACATTGTACACAATATCGCATGTATCCAGTTCTCACGAATCTCATAAACTATTTTACAAAATGAAATAACACACGTGGATTCTTTATCGGATCTAACAACTCGTGGGTATATGAAATAGGATCTTTCATCCACATAATGGAGAAATTCATGACAAGATGTGTGAATTTATATCATGTGATCTTGTTCTACTTTGTGTTGATTTGATGAAGACCCATCTCACATAATGCCCCACTTGTTCATACGTTGGTTGCAGGTTTGAATTAGCTCTCGTGTTGATCTGAAAGATTCTTGGCTCGATCTAATAGGTGGATGAGCTTCATGAACTGATTTGACATCGTCTACAAGTTGGGGTTCAATATTAGAGTGTGCATGACCCTATAGAGCAATGATTCTGCTACAGAAACAGTTTAGTGGCTACAAAATTGTATTTGAGTTGCTACATAATCAAAGACTATGTAGTGACTCATGAAAAGTAAAAACTAATTAAATAAAATTGCATAAGGAAGAATAGAAAAGCGCTTAGATTAGGAAATTTACCTCTAATATCCTTCAATACACCAACTTTGTAGAAGAGCAAGATATTTATGGAAAAAATGGGTAAAATAGGATATAAGCTAGTTCATAGGTGTAGGTTTTGGAGGGAAGTTGTGATAAAAAAGTGACAAAAAGAGTATGTTTTGAGGACTCAACATCTCCCCCACACAGATGATTTGCATGTCCTCATGCAACCAAAACTGTACTCTACTTCCTCCAACAAAAATTCAAAATTGTTGACTCATTTCCTCTTAAGGTTTTTTTGAAGCATCAATCAAAATGTTTAGCCCTGAAGATGAGGCTTGTATATGACTTTTGGTCTCAACTTTGTCCTCAATCTTCAGATTCTAATTCTGCCTTGCCTACTTTGAATGTACAATTTTTTGGCCTTTCTTACCAACAATTTCTTATGGGCCTCCCATTGTTCCTTATCTCTTTGTGAATGAGCAATGTTGGCCTTCAATATCTCATTTTTCAGTCTTAATATGATTGTAAAGGAGTTCCAACTCCTTGAGTTCCTCTTTCAATTTCCTAACTTTGCCAACTCACTTTTCTTTCAAGGATGTGGATGTTGGATCAATTATTGGCTCCTTATCAATTTTAGTGGTTGCATGTATCTCATAATCAATCATATACTGATTAAATCCCCTGTCTACTTCATAAGAATCATAATTTGGAAAATTATTTATGTTTTCTGAACTAGGAGGTGGACTAAGGAATTATTCAAACCTGGAATTTTTACTTGAATTTGTTCTCTTTAAATTGTTATGTTGCTCCTTATAAAATTCTTCAAGCTTGATGACTTCTTTGTCGTGAACTTGGCTACTATCATGTTGTTTTGCAGCTAAGCCTTTTTTCATGCTTCTAGTTGTTCGACGCATAATGACATGAATTTTTCTTTTCTTATTATGCATGGCCTTTTCTCTTCCTCCTAATTCTTTGGATTTTGAATTTTCATCCCTTATTTCTTCTCCTAGCTTCAAACGGTTGACCTCGATTTTATTAGTTTCCTCCATAATTTTTCCTCGAGGTCGTCCTCTAGGTTTTCGAGGTTCAAGGTTCAAAATCCTGACTTCTTTTTCCATCCTTTGCTTTACATTCTTCTTCTCAGTTGATTTTGGCTTTGGCTTCTTTATTTTATTATGGTTCTATGTTCTTCTCAACTTCTGCATTTTCTAATTCCTCTTCTTCTGGCTCTATATTTTCTAATTCGGTAATTTTAGGTTATGTTTTCAAGCTATAAAACTTGGAAACCCTCGACTCTATATCATAAACCATGTTTTTGGTACTTTTTGTTTCAACCCTCTAACCTTTTTTTGTGCAGATGCCTTGACAAAACAATTTTGTATCAAGAATATCCCAATTATTGGTATGTTCCTACAATACAGCTTCAACCAAAATTTTAACCAACCCAAAGTGAAACAAACTCCTCTCTAAACTCCTGGGGATACATTGTATAGATAACATCATTTTCTTTAAATTGTTCAATAGATATAAATACATATCTAGTTTGTGCCCCTCAACAAAATTCATAAGTTTGAGATGCTAGTAAAACAGAAGCTCGTACCTGCCTTCACAGGTTACATATTTCTAAAGGATGAATAAAATATCTCACCATTTCTTTTTGAACACAGAAGTGGGCATACCTTTGTTCCAATTAGTTGCTTGTGTTGGATCTTTGAGGAAGTCTTTCCAGATTTCTCCTTTAATCTTCTGATTCTTGAACCATTTTTCGCCACCCTGAGTTAGCCATATAACTTATGAAATAAAAGCTTCTGATAATTGCAGCTGGAGGTCGCCAATTTGAGCCTTCATGCAATCAAACGATTCTGGAAAATATTTAGTTACCTACTTATCATGCCCCCAAAATTTTTGTAAGAAGAGAAACCATCCAACTCTCTGAAATTGTCTCATGCATTTTATATAAGCATCTAGGATTTCAATCCCAATTGATTCATGCCTTACCACAGGTCCCATGCTTCAAATTTGTAGAGTTAGCAAGAATTCCAACTAGATAAATACTCTTTGTCACAGGGAAAATGAGAAAACAACAATGAAGATATGGCAAATTTACGAACGATGAGAAAAACTCGGGCGACTTCAGCGATGGTGGGATTCATAATTCAAAATTGGCAAATAGTCATGCCACATTTCGTGCCATCATTCCATCTTTTGGCGGTACTCTTGCATGATTGGATCACCTTATTGGTCTAATCAATCACTTTGTTATACTGCATGTCGAAATATAATTTGGACATGCATATATATAATCATTATTTAGAGTGTTTAATGTATGCAAGCAAATAATTAGGATATGGTTTCAGAGGTATAATTAGAAAAATGTCATAGGATTTTAGGAAATTTGGTAGGAGGATAGTACAAACTTTAGGAAAAACAAAGTAAATATGTATTGAATCTATGGTTTTCCCATCCTTCACACAATTCCTAATTCCAAGTGAGGAAATGATTTAAAGAGATTTTACCTGCATCTCGAAGAATTTATCACCTTTGAAGCCGAAGCTGGAGCATGGTTGAGTTTGAATGTTGGTTCTCTTATTGGAGCTAACGAATTTATTGTTGCATACTCTGAAAGAAAGTTCTGGAACTGTTTAAGATTCTGAAGACGAAGGACACAAATGCTGATGAAAAATGTTGAAGAATTTGGAGATAATGTTGTTGAAAAATATAAAGAGTGTTGTTGCTAATAAAGTCTTCAGAATTGAATTTCATGACAATTTGCATGAAATTCACAAATCGTACTAATCTTGTGTTGCAGGCTAGTTTTAAAAATAAGTTAATGACTAACAGTTGCTTGAAGAACAAATACAGGTGACTTTCTGTAGCTATAGAAAGTGTTTGTAACTACAAAAAGTCTGCAATTATAGAAATTAACTCTCTGTGTAGAAATACTTTTACTAGTGAACTCTGAATCTTGAATTGTAATGTCTAGTATGAAATAAATATAACATGTTTCAGTAGTAAAACTCTAAAAACAAAATGAAAAACTTGAACAATGCAACAACTGCTACTGAATTTATTTCTAAGAAAAAACCATGAAAAATCTGAAAACCTCTAGAACTCTGATTTTTTTTCAAATATGAAAGGAAGAATCTATCTCACTAAGTGATGCAAAAACTATCTTTATGTAGGATAACAAGAGTTCGTTGCTAATAAATCAAGGAATGAAAATGTTGAAAAGGAGTTGGACAAATCTTGTGTTTTTTGAAGAACTTTAGAATTTTGTCTGCTAGATCTCTAGTATTAAAACAAAATTCTTACACAGCTACTTCAGTAAATCAATTTTCACAAACTGCACTTATTTTTTTTTACTTTATATATATATATATATATATATATATATAGAGAGAGAGAGAGAGAGAGAGAGAGAGAGAGAGAGAGAGAGAGAGAGAGAGATATTTCTGTGATAAGAGTAGGGGAAGAATTTCCCTTACTATCTCCCATTCTAGTTGTTGAATTAGATTACGGACAAATTATTCTCTATTTGAAGGATTTTGATATAACCTTAGTCTATTCCCATTTACTAGAAATGAAATTCCCTCCTCATCAACAGTTTTGAGTTTAACCAATCCATTATCAAAAACTGACTCTATCTCATATGGCCCTAACCAACGAGTACTAAGATTCCTTTTAAAGTTCTTAAATATAGAATCAAATAAGAGAGCTCAGTCACCTAGTTTGAATTTCTTCTTTCTGATGAATTTGTCATGCCATTTTGTTCTTTGTTGTTGGATTATAGTAGTATGTTGAATTGCATCTTGTCGAATCTTGTCCAATTCATTGAGTTGTGCTAACCTCTATTGTTGTGCTTCTAAAAGATCCATCCCTAGCTTGGTTGTTGTTATGAAAGTATTGATTTGGAACTCAATAGGAAGAGAAACGTGTTTTCCATATAGAAGCTCATATGGTGTATGTCGGATTGTATTCCTCCATGTGGTCTGATACACCCAAAGTACCTTCAGAAGCCTATATGCCCAATCTCGGTAGTGTAGTTGAATAGTTTTGGTCAAGATGGATTCAAGAACTTTGTTTGTGGACTCCACCTACCCATTGGATTGTGGATGCTATGGGGTTGACTTCTAATGCTTGATCTTGTATTAATCTATGATAATCTAGACAAGTTTTGATATTAATTGAGTGCCTTGATCTATTACAATTTCTCTTAAGACACCAAAACGAGTAAATATGTCCTCAAAAAAAAAATATACAATAGCTTGCTCATTAGCATGCAAAAGAGATTAATATTCTACCCATTTAGTGACATAATCGGTACATAACAGAATATACCTTTTTTTTCTAGACATTGGAAAAATAGGTCCTATGAATTCTAAGGCCCATTTTTCAAATGGATCTATGAGTACTTGGGGTTGTAGAGGCATTTTTTTCTTGCACTAGTCGGCCCATCCACTGACAATTGTCATAGCTTCTGACATACTTATTGGCATCTCTAAAAAGAGTGGGATAATAATACCCCAGATGAAGGACTTTGTATGCGGTTATTTTATCAACAAAATGGCCTCCACATGGTTCATTGTGGCATGCCTTCAACATGTTAAATACTTCATCCACTCGTACACACCTCTGAATGATTAGATCAGGTCCAGTCCGAAAACATTCTCCACCAATCCATGAATAAGTGGCACTGAGTTTGATGATCTTCTGCTTCTCCTTCATGGAGAGATGTTGAGGTACATTTCTTGTAGCTAAATAGTTAGTAGTATCTGCAAACCAAGGATATTTAGTAGATATTGCAAAAATATTCTCATCAAGAAAAATATCTTTAACAAGAACTAATTCACCTTCATTATGAATCCCGCAAATAAAGTCTACAACTTGTAACGTCCCCATCCACCCTAGGCTGGGCCTGTCACACGACCTCAACTTCTATAGCTCTAAGTCAAACAAACTGTCACATCCCCAACATACTACTGAGCAATGTTACTCTGAATTTTTCACTACGCAGATTCTACTCTAACACAAGTCCGCGAAATATCACTTGAAGTAATGTGCCCATCCCAAGCTTTAGTCGCACCATGCAACTCATAACTATGGAAGCAACATTCTATTTTAAACACAACCTTAAGCAATGGAAGTAACTCACTAATTGAGCGCACAAGCATACTGATCACACAACATAACTATGCACACATCCATCTAGGCATCTTGCACCACTTCTGATTTCACTGTGTGCGAGATCTATTTCCTTAAACACACACACGAATTCGAGTCTCTTTATGCACACAGGTTACAATCCTATGCACTCGGCCACTCAATCCTCTTCCATGATGACTCATAACCAAAATCACAAGGTTAACTTAACTGGAAAGACTAACCACAATTTTCATATACATGCACAACTACTAATACATTTTATAAGCACCATACTTACATGTGCAAGCAACATTAAACAAAATAATAGAAAATACTTGTATGCAACAACATACAAGAATTAACCCATGTCAAACATAGATAAACAAGCACACAGTAAAAAATACAAGTACATTAACAACACTTATCTTTTATGAAATTCGCCAACTATTGCCTTGACTCAAACATTCCTCTTAGCCATAGACATTGTTGCTCATAATATTTCAACAACAGGTCACCCCCGAGTTGGGGCTCAACTCCACCAGGGAAAAATACTTCTAGTGACACACTAAGGTCCGACTCTCAACAAAATTTCTCATTCCTAGGTGTTCGTTGTTCCAACTAGCCCACATTGCCTCATTCCTCACGCACCTAGAACACCCAATGAAGTGTGCCCCTTCTATGCTCAATATTCCTTCAACTACCCCACTTCCCTTCCCAGGGTTACCAACAATAGACTGAACATGATTTTTTTGAGCCTTGGGACTGATGCTCAGTGCACCAAGGAACAAATCTCAGCAATACTCTTAGTTGGAGAGTATACTCATAGATATGAAAACCTCTTCACAATAGCCAGTCTCTCACCCAGAGAGAGTGCTCACGGTCTGTCAACTCGTCTCTTCAAAAATAAATCTGATTATATCACACAACTCCTTACAAGCTTATATGTATGGATAAGGTAATAATTAGATTTTCCACACAATTTGACCCCATTCTGCTCACGAGAGCCTGCAACATGAATAATAATGCAATAATAATCATAATAATCCCTAAAATAGACTAAGGCCATAAATATATATTGCCTACTTTCCACTTGACACTTATCACCTTTAAAAGTAGATTTCAGCCACTTGGTGACCCGTTCCCTACCCTCAGGAACTAAGGATAAAAACATATCCACATTACATTTTTCGGAAATATTATTAAAATATTCCCCCCTTTTCCCCTTTTTCAATGGATTCATACCCCCATCTCTTTTCATCTGAGTCTGTCTATGCATAGTGATGTAATATTATATTAATAATCATGATTATATTTACATGAATAGCCACACTGGCCTATCTGTGTCCAAGATCGCTAGCCTCATAATTACGCTGGCTCTTTGGCCTCAATACATAAATAGTCATATATACATATATGTAACTCAACAGTGCACACTTCCAAGTCATTACTGCACACTTACCCAAGTGTGCGCAACACAGTGCAATGTGCGCACTTACCCAGGTGCGCGCAACACACAAAATGTGCATACCCTATCTTTGATAACAATTCTCTACACACTACTCAGATGCACGCAACACCAAAACCAGGTGCCAATGGATCACCAACCTAAATTTTCATACATTTACACTTGTTACCAATTGGCTCACCAACCTATATGTATAATTACAAAGGGTTCCATATCATGGACATTACTATCCCCTCCCCCTTATTTATGCACTGTCCTCAGTGCATCTTATACACATGTACATACAAAATTTCAAAAATATTCAAAAAGATGAGGATACTCTTCTTGCATAACATCCTCACACTCCTAGGTTGCATCCTCAGGATCGTACGAGGTCCATTAGACCTTTACTAGCTCCATGACTCAATTTCGGAACTGTTTGGTTTTTTTATCCAACATGTGAATCAGTCGCACTTTAAATCCACCTTCTGGCTCCACTTGAATCACATTCCAATCAATAACATAATTAGCATCAGGTACATATTTCTTAAGTAATGACACATGGAAATCATTATGAATACACAAGGACGCAGGAAATGAAAGCATATAAGCGATAGGACCAATCCTTTCAAGGATTTCAAATGGCCCACAATAGGTTGTTGCTAACTTATAATACTTTTCCAACTTTAGGGAACTACGCCTAGCCTTCACTTTTAGAAACACGTGATCACCCATTTTAAACTCTCTATGGGTTATTCCTTTATTTGCACAACTTTTATGCATGTCTTGGGCAACCTTTAAATTATGCCTTATCTTTACCATTTGCTCCTCCATTTCTGGGAGCAAATATGGCCCAACTATTGTGCGATCTGTTGGGTTGTCCCAACTCACTGGTGTGTTTCACTTTCTACCATAAATTTCTTCAAATGGGCTCATATTTAAATATGATTGATACCCATTTTTGTAAGAAACATCTACGAAATGCAAGTAGTCTTCCCATTTTGATGGCATATACATCACATACATCCTGAGCATATATTCAATTACTCGATTTACCCTCTTTGTTTGACCATCAGACTCAAGGTGATATGATGTGTTGAAGTTCATATTTGTCCCAAATCCTTTAAATAACCCTTTTCAAAAGTTCGAGGTCAACTTGGAATCTCTATTAGATAAAATTGTCTTAGGTAGACCATGCAACTTAGCAATTTTGCACATGTATAACTCAACAATGTCAAGTCCCTTGTAAGTTGAATTCATTGGAATAAAATGGGCATATTTAGTAATATTTTCCACAACCACCATAATGTAATCATGTTTCTTAGCAGTCCTAGGAAACTTATTTATTAATTCCATGGTCACCACTTCCCACTTCCACTAGATGGATGTCTATGCTCAGCCTTGACCTTCTGACATTCAAGACATATCACAATAAAATATGCAACTTTCTCTTTCATACTTGGCCAAAAGTATTTCTTCTTGACTGTGACAATTGTCTTTTGGTAACCTAGATGTCCAACATAAGGAACCTTATCCATCTCTGACAATATCAAGCTTTTCAACTCCTGATCATTTGGAACATAGACTCTGCATCTATACATGAGGATCTCATCCTCTCTTAACTCATAACCTTCAAACTTTTATTGTGACATACTGATCTCATCCTCTCTTAACTCATAACCTTCGCACTTATATCCATATAGCGCAGATCTGATTTGGAAACTTACAAAATTTTGTCGCACAAATATGTCTAGTACATGCTAATGGTTGTATCATGCATCTCATGCATCCTCCTGGTGAGTGCATCATCCACCTTGTTTTCATTTCCTCTGATATGCTTTATGTGGAATTCATATTCACTGAGGAACTCTAACTTCCTTCTTTGTCTGGCATTTAAATTTGGTTGTCCAAACAAATACTTCAAACCAAAATGGTTTGTTCTTAGCTCAAATCTTATACCCATGAGATAATGTCGCCGCATCTTCAAAGAATGCACTATAGCTACCAATTCCAAGTCATGCATAGCATAGAGCCTTTCATGCTCTTTCAAATTCCTTGATTCGTAGCATACCACATGCCCATTCTAACTCAGGACTCTACCGAGTCCTTCCTTGCATGCATATGTGCACACAACAAAGTTTGCATCAGGATCATCAATTCTCAAAATTGGCACACTTGTTAACAAACTCTTAAAGTGTTGAAAATTCCTTGCACAATTTAGAGTCCACTCAATTCATGCACCTTTCTTCTGCAGGGATGTGATTGGTAGTGAAATATATGAGAATCCTTCAATAAACCTTCGTTAGTGCCTTGTTAGTCCCATAAAGGACCTTACTTATGCGAAATTTATTAGCGTCTTCCATTCTTCAATAGATTTTATCTTCATTGGGTCCACAACTATTCCTTCTTCTGAAATAATATGACCCAAATAATGAATTGGTTGCTGATAAAATGAACACTTGCTCAGCTTTTCATAAATTTGATTCTCTCTCAACACCTACAACACCATCCTCAAGTGTTGCTCGTGCTCTTCCTTAGACTTTGAGTAAATAAGAATTTCATCCAAAAATACAACGACGAACTTATCCAAGTACTCTTGGAAAACTCCATTCATCAAACATATGAAGACAATTGGTGCATTTGACAACCCAAATGGCACCATTGTGAACTCGTAATGACCATACATTTTTCTCAAGGAAGTCTTGTTGATCTCTTCCTCTTTTATTCTCACTTGGTGATATCCAGATCTAAGATCTATATTGGAAAATATCCTTGTATCCCTCATCTGATCAAATAGATCATATATCCTTAGCAAAGGATACTTGTTCTTCATTTTTAGCTAGTTCAACTGCCTGAAGTCGATACAAAGTCTCAGTGTACCATCCTTCTTCTTCATGAACAAAATTGGCCTATCCCAAGGAAACACACTTGGCCGTATATACCCTTTCTTCAGAAGCTCTTCATGTTTAATCTGCAACTCCTTCAGTTTTGATGTACTCATCCTATAAGGAGTCTTGGATACATATGTTTCTCCCGACATCAGATTTATAGAGAAGTTAATATATATTTTCGAAGGCAATCCTGGTATCTCTTTAAATACATCCTCATACTCTTTCAGAACTGTGCAGTCTTCCACACTTGGCGCTTTATCCTTAAGTGCCTCTTCCATGTGCGTTGTGAATACTTGACATCCTTTCCTGTAGCTTTTCTTTAACTGCAATGCTGAAATTTCTCTAATAATCACAACTCTTGGAATTCTTTGAACTGATCTCAAATTTCCTTCCTCATCCAAGCAACTAAATGTCTTATTGTAACAATATAGGACAACATGGTGTTCATCCAACCAATCCATACCAATGAGGAAATCATACAAACCCAAAGGTATAATATTCAAATCATCCTTTGTGCACAATCCATTCATCTCCATTATAGATGCCTTAACCATCTCATTGATTTTTATTTTTTCTCTTGTATCTAATTGCACCAACCAAGTTTTTCTAAGCTTGCTTCTTGACAAATGGAATATTTCCACCATCTTAGGATCTAGATAACTATGACTATCTCCAGAGTCAATTAAAATAGCAATGGGTTGGTCATTAATCTTAACTTACACCATGATCATGTGTGACCAAAACTCAACCTTCTTGTTATCCAACACGATGTAAATCCTTGGCACATTTCTACCCATGTCTTCCATTTTCACAGCTTGTTGTGCATTGTACACAATCCTCACTTTATCACCTCTTCGAGGGAAATCTATGTGCATATTATTCCCACCACAACCCCAACACTCCATAGGTTGTTGCTATGACATTTTTCCTACTTCTTCTGACTTTTTGGGCTTCTAGAGAGTCATCTTTCCTTGCGTAGTATTTCTGAAAAACGGTGGCTTAACTCCCTTCTTCCTCTATTCGACCTTGTTTTTCATCTTATATTCCCAAGCCTTTTGGAAAGTCAGTATTCCCCTTTGTTGCTCATAAAGACACTTATCATAGCTTATGGTTTCTTCCAACGTCTTAGGATCATCATACTGTATCTTGTCACTGATAAATGTGGGAAACCCACTCAAATATCTATGAATCTCCACTTGTTCATCCTTGATGAAAGGAACATATTTCAACAACTATAAAAATATTCTTTCGTACTCATCTATCGTCATACTCACGAGCTTGAGTTCGAAGAACTCCTTCATTTTCCTATCATAGTACCACTTGGTTAAGTATTTCTTTTGGAAATGCCTCTTGAACTCTCTCCAAGGCACTTTCTTCGCATCGATGTGTTTCACCTACACATATTGATCCCACCACATTGGTGCCTTTCCTTTTAACTGATAGATAGAAATTCTCGCTTTTTCATGTGCAAAAGAGTTATGCAGCTAGAAATATTTCCTCATACCCAACAACCAGGTCTCCACATATTCATCCTTTTTGTGCTCACCATCAAAGGTAGGAGGCTTGATCTTATTCATTTCTCACTATAGCTAGTCAACCCCAATCCTTCTCTTATGCTTTCTGACAAGAGATGGACTCGAGCTACTATGTGCTTTCCTGAAAGAATGCTTACTAATGCTTCTTTCTTATCTTTTTTTTCTCATCATGAGACCTGTGACTTCTTGATCTACTCGACTTTGTCTCCTTATCCATATTCTTTTATATTTTGTCCAAGATATGCATCAATTTGGCATTGAATTCATCTCACTACTCCTTGGCTCTCATAAGCCTTTCATTATCAGCCTTATAGATCTGGACATCTTTTTGTAGTCCCTTTACAGTTTTTACCAAGTTCATGTGCTCCTCCTTGGATTTTGTACCATCATCACCCAAATCGACATATGGATCCCCGAATTCATCATCGGTACTGTAATCCCTCTACACATATTTGATGATTTCAAACTTTTACATTGACTCTATCTTGCTCTAATAGCTGAAAAATTCAGCAAAATGTGCAGACAATTAAGATTTGTTAGATGATTTCATGTAACAACTACATGAAAAATTTGCACCATTTTCTCAGAATATTTCCCTCGAATTTCTTAGATTATTTAACATCCCAAACTCTAGTGTGCACACTTGTGCATCATTTTTCTTGCATGCATCACAACTATATACCGCACACCATTTCTTGTTCCACGCAAACTAAAATCTGCACTGCGTAGCACCAATTCTTAGTGCACACATCTATTCATGCTAATATATGGCCCATACAATTCCAGTGTTGAACCAATGGCTCTGATACCAGAATGTAATGTCTTCAGCCACCCCAGGCTGGGCCACGTCACACAACCTCAAATTTTGTAGCTCTAAGTCAACCAAATTGTAACATCCCCAACATACTACTGAGAAATGTTACTCTGAAGTTTTCACTACGCATATTCTACTCTAACACAAGTCCATGCAGTATCACTTGAAGTAACACACTCAACCCAAGATTGAGTCACCCCATGCAACTCATACTAGCATAAGCAACATTCTATTTTCAATACAACCTTAAGCAACAGAAGTAACTCACTAACTGTGCACACCAACATACTGATCACACAACATAATTGCGTGCACATCCATCTATGCATCATGCGACACTTGTTATTTCACTATGTGCAGGGTCTATTTCCTTAAGCACATGCATGAATTCCAACCTCTTGATGCACACATGATACAATCTCGTGCACCTGAACACTCAATCATCTTCCATGATGGCTCATAAACAAAATAAAAAGGTTAACTTAACTAGAAATACTAACCACAATTGTCATATCCATTCACAACTACTAATACACGCTATAAGCACCATACTTACATGTGCAAGTAACATTAAAAATAATAATAGAAAATACTTATATGCAACAACAAACAATAATTAACCCATGCCAAACATAGATAAACAAGCACACAGTAAACAATACAAGTACATTAAGAACACTTATATTTTATGAAAGTCACCAACTATAGCCTTAACTCAGATGTTCCTCCCATCCATAGACATTGTTTCTCATAAAACTTTAGCAATAGGTCACCCCCGAGCTAGGGCTCAAATCCACCAGGGAAAAAGACTTCTAGTGACACACTGAGGTTTGACTCTCAGCAGAATCGCTTAGTCCTAGATGCTCGTTGTTGCAACTAGCCCATAGTCCCTCATTCCCCATGCACCTGTCACACCCAAGGAATTGTGCCCCTTCTATGCTTAATAGTCCTTCAGTTTCCCCACTTCCCTTCCCAGGGTTACTAGCAACAGGTCAGACATGAAGTCTTTGAGCCCTGTGACTAATGCTCAGTGCACCTGGGAACAACTCTCAGCAATATTCTCACCTGGAGAGTATACTCATGGATCTGACAACCTCTTCACAACAACCAATCTCTCACCCATAGAGATTTCTCACGGTCTGTCAACCCATCTCCTTGATAGTAACTCTAATTATAGCCCACAACTCCTTATAAGATTCTATGTGCATATAAGGTAATAATCTGATTTTCCATGCAGTTTGACCCCCTTCTGGTCACGAGAGCCTTCAACATGAATAATAATGCAATAATAATCATAATAATCCCCAAAATACACTAAGGCCAACAATATATATTGCATGCCTTCCACTTTAAAATTCTCACCTTTAAAAGTAGATTTAAGCCACTTGGTGACATGTTTCATACCCTCAGGAACTTAGGATAAAAACATATCCACATTACACTTTTTGGAAATATTATTAAAATATTCCTCCCTTTTTCCTTTTACAGTGGAGTCATCCCCCCATTTCTTTTCATCTGATTCTATCTACGTGCAGTGATGCAATATGTTGGGGGCATGTTGGGCATGAGCCTATTTTGAGGAAATACCCAATTTGGGAGGGAAAGGCCTAATTTTGGAGAAGAACAATTGGCAGGAAAAGTAGCACGTGCGAGGAAAAGAAACATGCAAGAGAAGCAACATGAAAGGCGCACATACAATTAGACCTAACCATGTAAGGGTTAGAGTTTTGGTAAAGACTGTAATGGATAGAAGCCTGTAAGATAGTATAAATAAGAACCTAGGAGGTCTAGGTCGAGGTTCATAGTTCTGTTTGGTGAGAGTACTAGTTTAGTTATGATAATTTTGTAATTTGATGAGATGTAGAAGAGTCAAGTAGGTCAGATTTCGAGGGTTATATCACATGCTCAGGAGCTTGGTGTGATATAGTCCACCTCATAGAAGGTCTTAAGCCCATTTATGATTGTAAGGAGAAAGATGTAATGC
>JZKD02S0662793.1:0-15480 GCA_000966675.3 Picea glauca | reverse complement strand
TTTTTTTTTTTTTTTTGTATATGTAATTTTTATGTCGTTTTTGTTATATATATCATTTTTTTATATGCCAGAGTATTTGACCGGTATACATTTGTTGCATGCAGATCTGGGACCCGTGCGACCTACCAATTATGCATGGAACAAGCGTCATCCTCATCTAGAATCCACAGTTGCTTCCGTCAGGGGAGCAACAGTAGCAGGGAACCTCCCAGCCGGGGAGGCTGAGAGGGTCCTTAGATGAGTTGAGCGGAACATCACTGCACTCACTTGCACAGTCCCGATGGCAGAGATAGAGGACCTGCCACCATCCATGCAGCCTCATGTAGTGGGGGCACCTCAGACATGGGTCTGATTGTTTAGGCGTTTAGCCCATGTTGTGGACTATTATAACAGGGCCCATAGTCCCTGAACCTATTTAGACTTTTTACGTTCCTTGAGCACTTACTTGTATATATTTTTTGAGGGCATAAGCCCTATGACTCGTTATTAGTCCCATTTTTGAGGTGCTTGTGTCCATCTATGTACTCTGGTTATTTTATGATGTTATATATGGTTTTTTGATCTTTTGTGTCTTATGGATCACGTGTGCAAAAATGTATTTACATGCTTATGTCAATATTCTTTCATATGTGTGCAAGATGCCAATCTAAAATTTGATTAGCTAGAGTATCTGTAATTTGGTTTAATCTCCTAGGAACATGAAAATATGTAATATAAACAAAGTTTCATTCTAAGAGATGTACCCTAAGGAATCGTCGGTGTAAGGCTGGATCATGAACCCGGTATACATTGTTTAGCTGTGACACAACCAGTTGAGTGTCGAGATAGACCCGGAGATGAGAGATACCCAATGACAAGGCGTCATGAAGCAACTCAATAACTGCACTATACTCGGTGACATTATTTGTGGTGTCACCTAAGAATATACCTTTAGAAGATAACAACTGGCCCTGAGGTGTAAAGATTACCCAAGCTGCGGAGGCAAGCCTCCGAGTGTGCCGACTAGCATCGTCTGCATACCCCACGAACACCTCAGAATCACTTGACATCTGCCATATTGATGAAAGATAACATGAATGACACGTCCAAAACACTTAAAAGAAACTAAAAAGTAATAGTACAAAGACTATACATATGTTACAAAAAGTTACCCACAGTGACCTACCTATGAGTAATACTTCTTGAGGTATAGCCCATTTCTAGGCTTCGCTAAAGCATTCCCTTCAAAATCAACCAAATGATAAGAACCCTTTTTTAATACCTATTTTATGATGAAGGGTCCAAACCACATGGGTTTGAATTTTCCTGCCCCCAGGGGGTCCTTATCTTGGTCATAAAACAGGACAAGGTCGCCTTCAGAGAAAATCCGAGGATGAACGGATCTATCATACTAACACTTGACCTTATGTTTATGAGCCTCATTGGCCAGGGCCACATCACGACGTTGCTCATTGAGTTGCTCAAGGTGTACTAACCGTTCTTCAAGTGGAGAAGTGTCTGGCAATAATTGTACTACCAATTTTAGAGATGGGATCTGAAATTCGATGGGAAAAACTGCCTCCAGCCCGTAAACGAGCTGAAAAGGTGAGAAACCGGTTGCAGTCTTAACAGATGTTTGGTAAGACCATAATGTCAAGTATAACATCAAATGCCAATTTGACTTGGCTGAGTTGATAGTTCGTTGTAGAATAGTCTTAAGAGTTTTGTTTACAGCTTCCACCTGCCCATTGGCCTGGGGGTAGTAGAGTGATGAATGCTCTTTCCATAACCCAAGATTTGATGTTAATTCGGATATCATTTGGTTCTAAAAGTGACTGCCATGGTCAGTAACAATCTCTCTCGGGATGCAGAACCTTGCTATGATTTGGTTGAATAAAAAGAGAGTTGTAGTCTCTCCATCATCTTTAAACGTTGGCATAGCTTCGACCCACTTAGTGAAGTAGTTTGAAGCTACGATGATATAGTGGTGCCCCCTTTCTAATGGGGGGTTGCAAGTAGTGTAATCAATCCCCCACTTGGTGAAGGGACCAACTATGATGACAAGAAACATAGGAGAGGGATGTGCCCTCATCTTCCGAGAGAAGACTTGGCACGAATGACACTTCTTGACCGATTCTATACAATCTTTGATAAGTGTCGACCAGAAGTAAMTTGCTCGTAGAAGATTTTGGGTTGTTGMCAACCCAGACAAATGACTGCCAMAATMTCCAGTATGGCAATCGTTGAGCATGATGACTGCCTCCTCATGTGTGAGACATTGATGTAAGATRCAGTCTACACCTCTCTGATACAATGTATCATTGAGTATGAGATAATTCTTASCCTGATGGYGTATACGCCRACACTCATCACGAGAAGCAGAAGTGGGGCACTTCAAAGTCTGGAGATAGATAAGTATATCTCCGTACCAGGGATATGAAGATGTGATCAAAAACATATCTCCCTGGATAGGTGATTCTTCAGGCACAATGTCACCTGACTCAACCGAAAGTTCTGAAATAAGCTCTGCGAAGACCAATGAATTTTTGGACTTTGTTGAAACGAAGTCTAATTCAAATTCCTGGAGGATGACTATCCATCTACTGATTTTTCCACCTATAGTCCATCGTGTCAACATGTACTAGAATGGATTCATGACAACAATGACGGTGGTCTTGCGAAATAGAACATAATGATGGAACCGTTGAACAACATGAACTGGTGCCAATGCAAGTTTTTCGATATGAGAATAATTGAGTTCCAGTCCTACGAGGCCTCGACTCAGGTAATAGATCATGTATTCTGAGAACAAATCATCTTCCTGAACTAAAACCATGCCAATGGTTGACTCTGCAACAGCCAGATATAATAAGAAATCTTTGTTATAGTTAGGTGGTCGTAGTAGACGTGCAGTTGTGAGGGCATGTTTTAATGCGTTGAAAGAGCGTCGAGAGGCTTCGTCCCAGTAAAAAGGAACGTCTTTATTTATTAAGCGCATAAAGACATTGATGATTTCGGCATAATGGAGATGAAGCATCGTAAAAGGTTTACCTTTCCTTGTAGACTCTGAAGTTGAAGGATTGTGCATGGGGGGAGAAACTAGATTATTTCCTCCACCTTGAGAGGATCGACCATGATCCCTGTTGTTGATACGATGAAACCTAACAAACGTCCTAACATTACGCATAAGTTTCACTTGTTTGGATTCAAGCGAATCCTAAAGTAGTGACAACGTTCGAATATTAGTCTAAGGTGTGTGGGATGATCCGTTCTCTTGTGAGATCGAGTGGTAAATCATCTAGGTAGGCCTCAACTATATGCTTGAGATCATGAAAAGAAAAAGACATGGCCCACTGGAATGTGGCTCCAGCATTTTTCAGGCCAAAAATCATCTTATGATATGCGAATGTACCCCACGGACAAATGAATGCCATTTTGTGTTGGTCTTTGGGTTTGATTTGGATTTGATTATATCCCGAAAAACCATCCATGAAAGAAAAGGCTTCGCAACCAGCACATTCATCAATGATCTGATCGATGAATGGTGTTGGAAAATTATCTTTGGGACATGCCTTGTTCAAATCACAGAAATCGGTACATACATGAATCGTGCCTTGTTTTTTATTGACCGGCACAGGATTTGACACCCATTGGGTCAAATGGATAGGATACATAAAACGTGCCTTTAGCAGTTTCTCAACCTCAATCTTGATGGTTGCTACTTTCTTGGGATTAACTGGATGAAGCTTTTGTCAAACAGGCTTGGCATCAGGATACATTGTGATTTCATGTTCAACTATTTTTGGATCGATACTTGGCATTTCCTCATAAGACCAGGAAAAAATGTCGCAGAATTCTTTGAAAAGATTCGTGTAGATTTGAATCCCTTTGGGGGAGAAATCCGCTCCGACGAAGATGTTCTCTACGATGCCAGGGTTTTTGCAGATATTGATTGGTATAGTTTCAGTGATAGTTTCCATATTTCCCGCAGCATAAATTTCATGAGTAGCTAAGAGATTAATAGGACACGGTTGATCTCCCGTCATGGTCATGGTGAATTCTCCAGCTTCGATTCGGCTTAACTCTGGGAGAAAATATGATCTATGATGAAGATCTTCCCAAGGTTTTTCCAGACTAGTCATTGCTTCGATTACTGCTTCATTAGAAGGCAAGACTAAGTTTAACAAATCGACATTAGCGAGAGAACCCTGAGCCCAAATAGGCTCTAGAAGCGGATCTAACTCTTGTGCAGGAGTCGGATCAGTGTTAGCTTAAGCTTGCTGGACTAAAGAGTACACTACTTTAGCAGTAGACAAGGCCATGGACATGCTTGAGTTCCCTGTCTCATCCATCATGGCTGATGGGGAAGGAAGAATCCATGGATCCTCGAAGTAAGTCGTGCAGAACGATGAAACCTGAAAAATCTCAACCTTATGGTGATTAGATATAGATATCGTCGTGAGGAGGTGGGTAATCGAAGGTACCCATCAAGGATGGGCATAAACCAACTCCTACATTAACGACACCTGGTTCAGGATTATCAATCATCGGGACCGTGGATGCCCCCAAAGTTGGGTCAGGTCTGGAGAAAGACAATTGATCATTGGTCACTATCCAGCCCTCATGTGGAAACAACAAGACCCAAAGAACTGTAGCAACCACATATTGCATAGAATAAGTCCAACTCCGTCCTAACAAGAGGTTATAGTTAAGGGGAGCATCGACTACCTCTNGGATTTGATTATATCCCGAAAAACCGTCCATGAAAGAAAAGGCTTCGCAACCAACACATTCATCAATGATCTGATCGATGAATGGTGTTGGAAAATTATCTTTGGGACATGCCTTGTTCAAATCACATAAATCGGTATATACACGAATCATGCCTTGTTTTTTATTGACTGGCACAGGATTTGACACCCATTGGGTCAAATGGATAGGATAGATAAAACGTGCCTTTAGCAGTTTCTCAACCTCAATCTTGATGGTTGCTACTTTCTTGGGATTAACTGGATGAATCTTCTGTCAAACATGCTTGGCATCAGGATACATTGTGATTTCATGTTCAACTATTTTTGGATCGATACTTGGCATTTCCTCATAAGACCAGGCAAAAATGTCGCAGAATTCTTTGAAAAGATTCGTGTAGATTTGAATCCCTTTGGGGGAGAAATCCGCTCCGACGAAGATGTTCTCTACGATGCCAGGGTTTTTGCATATATTGATTGGTATAGTTTCAGTGATAGTTGCCATATTGCCCGCAGCATAAATTTCATGAGTAGCTAAGAGATTAATAGGACACGATTGATCTCCCGTCATGGTCACGGTGAATTCTCTAGCTTCAATTCGGCTTAACTCTGGGAGAAAATATGATCTATGATGAAGATCTTCCCAAGGTTTTTCCAGACTAGTCATTGCTTCGATTACTGCTTCATTAGAAGGCAAGACTAAGTTTAACAAATTGACATTATCGAGAGAACCCTGAGCCCAAATAGGCTCTAGAAGCGGATCTAACTCTTGTGCAGGAGTTGGATCAGTGTTAGCTTAAGCTTGCTAGACTAAAGAGTACACTACTTTAGCAGTAGACAAGGCCATGGACATGCTTGAGTTCCCTGTCTCATCCATCGTGGCTGATGGGGAAGGAAGAATCCATGGATCCTCGAAGTAAGTCGTGCAGAACGACGAAACCTAAAAAATCTCAACCTTATGGTGATTAGATATAAATTTGATATCGTCGTGAGGAGGTGGGTAATCGAAGGTACCCATCAAGGATGGACATAAACCAACTCCTACATTAACGACACCTAGTTCAGGATTATCAATCATCGGGACCGTGGATGCCCCCAAAGTTGGGTCAGGTCTGGAGAAAGACAATTGATCAATGGTCACTATCCGGTATTCATGTGGAAACAACAAGACCCGAAAAACTGTAGCAACCACATATTGCATAGAATAAGTCCAACTCCGTCCTAACAAGAGGTTATAGTTAAGGGGAGCATCGACTACCTCTACTTCAACACACATGGTTTTCCCTCCTAACTGCACAGGGAAAGAAGGAACGATGCCATGTGGTTGGAATGAATGACCATCAAAAGTAGTAAGGAGAGTAGGTGATGGAGACAAAATGGGCTAGCCAATGGCCTTCCAACATGCCAACGACATAACGCATGTCGAGGCACCCTCGTCGACCACCATGCGGAAGATATTTCGTGTAAATGTTTTCGTGAGATAAGCCACTACTATCTGAAACGCTACGTGGTAAGGCAGATGAGGTTTTAAGTTAGTTGTATATAACATGATGGTACCTAGATTACAAGTCTCAGTAGAGGCCAAAGCAGTTAACAAGGATTTCCTATAAGCAGGGAAGCTTTGGAGGACCTCCAAAGCAAACATCGCACAAGGGGTTTGTGATAAATCTTCCACCACAGAGTAGTTCTGGGAGGCCCTTGCGTTTGGGTTATGAGAATCTTTTTTAAATGCACATTTTGGAATGCATGTCATTGTTTCTCCCAACATATTCTCAATCTATAGAGGAAGATATGGGAGGTCAGCTTCTTTACCCTTCTCAGAAGCGCTTGGTTTACTATAAGAGTGCACTCTAGTCGATATCAAAGCATCACCCCTAACCATATATATGTTCGCAGATGAAGGGTTGTTCGGAGGCGGACAGTTTTCTTGGCTACCCCCTTCCTTACTTGCAGAGGCTTGAGTTAGATTTTGCCCATGTTGAAATGGAATAGTCAACAACGCCTGTTGTTGCTGCGTGACAAACTTTTAGGCCTCTACAAGCCGAGGACATAGATGGGTCGAGTGGTCTTCCACACATAAGTTGCATGGATACCTCACCTTTCGTTTTTTAGTGTTGTCCCTACCAGCATTATCGTTGGGTTTTTTATCCCCCTTACCCTTCTTTCGTTGTTTTTTCTTTCCTTCAGGCTATTGGGTGGCCTTTGGGTTAGTTGACTGCACAATGTGTACTTCTGACATTTGGGTAGGGGGGAAGCCAAAGCAGTAGTTTGGTTGGCCACTGTGTGTTGTATGGATAATTGTTGCAACTACTTTGTCAATTTCTCAGTGTGCTTGGTTTGTGCTGAACCGACAATACCATCGGCATGTGGTCTAGCTCTCTGTCTAGTTTTATCCAGTATTGAATGTGGCGCAACTGGAAAGATGTTGTATAATAAACAAAACTGAGAATAGATGAGCTAAAACTGTTGAGCCCTCATGATGGCGTCCTCTTCAGAGAAAACTCTGGATGTCACGACGTCTTTGGATAACTGTGGGATGAAAGACTTAAGGAACCACTCAAGCAGGAATGTTGGTGGGACTAGTACTTTGATTAAACTCTTCTGGTGTCTCCACTCTCGGATGTGATCAGAGATATGGTCCGCTGTTGTCTTTTTGAAATTGGCAAGAAGCTCTGTGCCAACGTCGTATCTCATAGGTAACTGGAAATGGTTAAGGAAAGCCATCGCCAGTTCACCAAAAGAAGAGTATCTTGAGTGATCGAGCTCAATGTACCATTTTGTGGCACTCCCAATGAGAGTACATTGAAACAATCGCAACTGTATGGAGTCATCTTTCAATGAGTTAGATGAGCACCAAAGATGAAAGGTAGTCACATGATCGCCTAGATCTTCATTAGGCCTGGCTTTGAACTTTGAAATGTCCAAAGGAAACTTCGTCGTCATAGGAGGCCAACGCAGATCATGACAAATAGGGTCATTCAACAACCTTGTCAAATCTGGCAAGTGTAAAGTCCCCAAGAACGGTAATTTGGGTTGCTGCTGATAACCTGGGAAAAAGGGACCTGGAGTTTGACTGGCACTAGGTTGCCAAGAAAAGTTTGGTTGTTGGCCTAGATTCTAGTAGAAATCAGGGCCCTAGCCAGCATAAGGATTTTTCATATGTGGAGACATCATCAGCTGATTTCCCAAATAGGACATATATTGTTGGGTATGCATTGTATTCGGAGGAATTTGGGAAGGATTACCCCATGCTGGTCCCATGGGGATAGGCATAGTAGTTTGTCCAAGGTTCCATTGACTGTGGAAATAATTACCCCAGATCGACATTCCAGAGGAGGGAACAAATCCTTGCCCTGAATTCCAAGGTCCTGCTATGTTTTCCCCCTGTGCAATAATAGTACCCTGCCCAGGAGTAGATTGTCCAAAAATGGGGTTGTCGCCAGTCGGGAAAGTAGCGGACGAGAAGGTGTTGTTATCGAACGTTCCATTCCAAGAAAATGGTGTCAAACCTACCGACATACTATGCGAAGGTGGTCCTTGACTCCCCGCTCCAAATAAAATATTGTGTGTAGGTTGCCCGGTGGATTGCTGATGTGAGCCACCGAGCGAAGGGGATGAAGGAGAGATATGACCTCCTCCGTAAGGAAAGGCGTTAAAAGGGACAGGAATGCCCTGTATGTTACCTTGCAGAGGAGTTCTAGAGCTCCCTGCCCCTAGACCCGAAGTCTGTAACGTGGAGTAGGAAAGTACAGAACTTGTACCTAAACTAGGCATCCCATATGAGAATGGAGGGCCTGTCACACTTGGTGTGAAGGGGGTTGTGGTCGTCGCCAAAGAGGGTTTCGAACCACTGTGTGAAGTAGTTGCGATCGAGACCATGGTGGCTCGAACCGATGATGGTGGGTTAGGAGATGAAAGTTCTGCTGTGGTGACAACCGTGGTGGGAATTGAAGAATTCCCAGAAGAAGTAACAACATTTGTTTCCATTGTTGTGTGCGACACTGTCTGGTGCTCGTGAAATTGAATTGGTACAATAAAAGGTGCCAAGAAATCAGTGGTTGGGGTTTCAACCAAGCCAAGAGCAGTTGCTTCAAGGTCAAAAATGGTTGATTCCTCTGGGGGTTGTTCGAGCATAATGGTTTGTAACCCGGTCGCTTCAAAAGACCCTTGTTGGTCTAGCTTCCACCTTAATGGTTGTGGGGGTGGCTCCAGTGTAACCGGTGGCAGGCCAAGAAGCCTTCGTGACCGGCGGAGCTCGAGATCCTACACTGTGTGAGAAGATCCAAGACACTCTAAGTTAGTCTAAACTCTCAAAAGTAACACCCACTACAAAAGAATCCCTAGAAGATAAGACAAGCAAACACTAAATTAATGGGAAGAACAGTTACAACAACCAACACTAGAGAAACTTACCAGTGCAAGTGCAACTCGAACATGGAAGCACCCTCCTGGTATACTCTACAAAACATGGCTCTATGTCTATCCTAGGTACCGTGGTATACCCTCGCAGTCACATGTGTATGTCCCTAACAAAGATTGGCAACTAGGTTTCCAGCACACGAACAGTCACCAAGCGGGTACAATCGAAAGTCGGGTAGACCACAATGAGCAGGGTATCGAGCCCGAAACCTATCAAGGGTATCGAGAGAAAATGGTCCGGAAGACAACTGAGGACCTCGAATGGATTTGAGACCCTCGAAGCCCCGTGGCAAATGAAAACAACGGAATCCCAAAACAAGCCCTCTATATGTGTTCTCCACTACGATTGGTTAGGCTTTGGAGGGGTTATCTCCACTACCTTTTCGCACGTGACCTCGTGTTTATCCCCTGTGTTAGAGGGGGGCCCCAGATAACTTCCACGAAACTAGACTTAGACACTCCCTATCTCAGACTCCAATGTTTGATTTTAAATGGCCTGGAAGAGTTTCCTCTTCAACCTAATCCAAGGCCCTAGTCTTGAACTAGTTTGTGAACCCTTCAAACATAAAAGTCTATTAGGTTTTAAATTTAGCGTT
Organism: Picea glauca; assembly: GCA_000966675.3. Lineage (NCBI taxonomy): Eukaryota > Viridiplantae > Streptophyta > Pinopsida > Pinales > Pinaceae > Picea > Picea glauca. The sequence continues at coordinate 5,738 of JZKD02S0662793.1, read as the reverse complement.
AATTTTATGGATTTGTCTTACTTCAAGGGGTATGAGGGTGAAATTGATGATGTGTAAAAGATGAAAGAAAAAAAGGAATAAAAATGCTGGAAACAAAACTTTTACTGAATGCAAAATTTCGACAACTTTTCAAAAAATATTTTTAATTTTTTCTAAGATTTTGGACAACAAACTCAAAGGAATNCGGCTTAACTCTGGGAGAAAATATGATCTATGATGAAGATCTTCCCAAGGTTTTTCCAGACTAGTCATTGCTTCGATTACTGCTTCATTAGAAGGCAAGACTAAGTTTAACAAATTGACATTATCGAGAGAACCCTGAGCCCAAATAGGCTCTAGAAGCGGATCTAACTCTTGTGCAGGAGTTGGATCAGTGTTAGCTTAAGCTTGCTAGACTAAAGAGTACACTACTTTAGCAGTAGACAAGGCCATGGACATGCTTGAGTTCCCTGTCTCATCCATCGTGGCTGATGGGGAAGGAAGAATCCATGGATCCTCGAAGTAAGTCGTGCAGAACGACGAAACCTAAAAAATCTCAACCTTATGGTGATTAGATATAAATTTGATATCGTCGTGAGGAGGTGGGTAATCGAAGGTACCCATCAAGGATGGACATAAACCAACTCCTACATTAACGACACCTAGTTCAGGATTATCAATCATCGGGACCGTGGATGCCCCCAAAGTTGGGTCAGGTCTGGAGAAAGACAATTGATCAATGGTCACTATCCGGTATTCATGTGGAAACAACAAGACCCGAAAAACTGTAGCAACCACATATTGCATAGAATAAGTCCAACTCCGTCCTAACAAGAGGTTATAGTTAAGGGGAGCATCGACTACCTCTACTTCAACACACATGGTTTTCCCTCCTAACTGCACAGGGAAAGAAGGAACGATGCCATGTGGTTGGAATGAATGACCATCAAAAGTAGTAAGGAGAGTAGGTGATGGAGACAAAATGGGCTAGCCAATGGCCTTCCAACATGCCAACGACATAACGCATGTCGAGGCACCCTCGTCGACCACCATGCGGAAGATATTTCGTGTAAATGTTTTCGTGAGATAAGCCACTACTATCTGAAACGCTACGTGGTAAGGCAGATGAGGTTTTAAGTTAGTTGTATATAACATGATGGTACCTAGATTACAAGTCTCAGTAGAGGCCAAAGCAGTTAACAAGGATTTCCTATAAGCAGGGAAGCTTTGGAGGACCTCCAAAGCAAACATCGCACAAGGGGTTTGTGATAAATCTTCCACCACAGAGTAGTTCTGGGAGGCCCTTGCGTTTGGGTTATGAGAATCTTTTTTAAATGCACATTTTGGAATGCATGTCATTGTTTCTCCCAACATATTCTCAATCTATAGAGGAAGATATGGGAGGTCAGCTTCTTTACCCTTCTCAGAAGCGCTTGGTTTACTATAAGAGTGCACTCTAGTCGATATCAAAGCATCACCCCTAACCATATATATGTTCGCAGATGAAGGGTTGTTCGGAGGCGGACAGTTTTCTTGGCTACCCCCTTCCTTACTTGCAGAGGCTTGAGTTAGATTTTGCCCATGTTGAAATGGAATAGTCAACAACGCCTGTTGTTGCTGCGTGACAAACTTTTAGGCCTCTACAAGCCGAGGACATAGATGGGTCGAGTGGTCTTCCACACATAAGTTGCATGGATACCTCACCTTTCGTTTTTTAGTGTTGTCCCTACCAGCATTATCGTTGGGTTTTTTATCCCCCTTACCCTTCTTTCGTTGTTTTTTCTTTCCTTCAGGCTATTGGGTGGCCTTTGGGTTAGTTGACTGCACAATGTGTACTTCTGACATTTGGGTAGGGGGGAAGCCAAAGCAGTAGTTTGGTTGGCCACTGTGTGTTGTATGGATAATTGTTGCAACTACTTTGTCAATTTCTCAGTGTGCTTGGTTTGTGCTGAACCGACAATACCATCGGCATGTGGTCTAGCTCTCTGTCTAGTTTTATCCAGTATTGAATGTGGCGCATCTGGCAAGATGTTGTATAATAAACCAAACTGAGAATAGATGAGCTCAAACTGTTGAGCCCTCATGATGGCGTCCTCTTCAGAGAAAACTCTGGATGTCACGACGTCTTTGGATAACTGCGGGATGAAAGACTTAAGGAACCACTCAAGCAGGAATGTTGGTGGGACTAGTACTTTGATTAAACTCTTCTGGTGTCTCCACTCTCGGATGTGATCAAGGATATGGTCCGTCGTTGTCTGTTTGAACTTGGCGAGAAGCTCTGTGCCAACGTCGTATCTCATAGGTAACTGGAAATGGTTAAGGAAAGCCATCGCCAGTTCACCAAAAGAAGAGTATCTTGAGCGATCGAGCTCAATAGACCATTTCGTGGCACTCCCAATGAGAGTACATTGAAACAATCGCAACTGTATGGAGTCATCTTTCAATGAGTTAGATGAGCACCAAAGATGAAAGGTAGTCACATGATCGCCTGGATCTTCATTAGGCCTGGCTTTGAACTTTGAAATGTCCAAAGGAAACTTCGTCGTCATAGGAGGCCAACGCAGATCATGACAAATAGGGTCATTCAACAACCTTGTCAAATCTGGCAAGTGTAAAGTCCCCAAGAACGGTAATTTGGGTTGCTGCTGATAACCTGGGAAAAAGGGACCTGGAGTTTGACTGGCACTAGGTTGCCAAGAAAAGTTTGGTTGTTGGCCTAGATTCTAGTAGAAATCAGGGCCCTAGCCAGCATAAGGATTTTTCATATGTGGAGACATCATCAGCTGATTTCCCAAATAGGACATATATTGTTGGGTATGCATTGTATTCGGAGGAATTTGGGAAGGATTACCCCATGCTGGTCCCATGGGGATAGGCATAGTAGTTTGTCCAAGGTTCCATTGACTGTGGAAATAATTACCCCAGATCGACATTCCAGAGGAGGGAACAAATCCTTGCCCTGAATTCCAAGGTCCTGCTATGTTTTCCCCCTGTGCAATAATAGTACCCTGCCCAGGAGTAGATTGTCCAAAAATGGGGTTGTCGCCAGTCGGGAAAGTAGCGGACGAGAAGGTGTTGTTATCGAACGTTCCATTCCAAGAAAATGGTGTCAAACCTACCGACATACTATGCGAAGGTGGTCCTTGACTCCCCGCTCCAAATAAAATATTGTGTGTAGGTTGCCCGGTGGATTGCTGATGTGAGCCACCGAGCGAAGGGGATGAAGGAGAGATATGACCTCCTCCGTAAGGAAAGGCGTTAAAAGGGACAGGAATGCCCTGTATGTTACCTTGCAGAGGAGTTCTAGAGCTCCCTGCCCCTAGACCCGAAGTCTGTAACGTGGAGTAGGAAAGTACAGAACTTGTACCTAAACTAGGCATCCCATATGAGAATGGAGGGCCTGTCACACTTGGTGTGAAGGGGGTTGTGGTCGTCGCCAAAGAGGGTTTCGAACCACTGTGTGAAGTAGTTGCGATCGAGACCATGGTGGCTCGAACCGATGATGGTGGGTTAGGAGATGAAAGTTCTGCTGTGGTGACAACCGTGGTGGGAATTGAAGAATTCCCAGAAGAAGTAACAACATTTGTTTCCATTGTTGTGTGCGACACTGTCTGGTGCTCGTGAAATTGAATTGGTACAATAAAAGGTGCCAAGAAATCAGTGGTTGGGGTTTCAACCAAGCCAAGAGCAGTTGCTTCAAGGTCAAAAATGGTTGATTCCTCTGGGGGTTGTTCGAGCATAATGGTTTGTAACCCGGTCGCTTCAAAAGACCCTTGTTGGTCTAGCTTCCACCTTAATGGTTGTGGGGGTGGCTCCAGTGTAACCGGTGGCAGGCCAAGAAGCCTTCGTGACCGGCGGAGCTCGAGATCCTACACTGTGTGAGAAGATCCAAGACACTCTAAGTTAGTCTAAACTCTCAAAAGTAACACCCACTACAAAAGAATCCCTAGAAGATAAGACAAGCAAACACTAAATTAATGGGAAGAACAGTTACAACAACCAACACTAGAGAAACTTACCAGTGCAAGTGCAACTCGAACATGGAAGCACCCTCCTGGTATACTCTACAAAACATGGCTCTATGTCTATCCTAGGTACCGTGGTATACCCTCGCAGTCACATGTGTATGTCCCTAACAAAGATTGGCAACTAGGTTTCCAGCACACGAACAGTCACCAAGCGGGTACAATCGAAAGTCGGGTAGACCACAATGAGCAGGGTATCGAGCCCGAAACCTATCAAGGGTATCGAGAGAAAATGGTCCGGAAGACAACTGAGGACCTCGAATGGATTTGAGACCCTCGAAGCCCCGTGGCAAATGAAAACAACGGAATCCCAAAACAAGCCCTCTATATGTGTTCTCCACTACGATTGGTTAGGCTTTGGAGGGGTTATCTCCACTACCTTTTCGCACGTGACCTCGTGTTTATCCCCTGTGTTAGAGGGGGGCCCCAGATAACTTCCACGAAACTAGACTTAGACACTCCCTATCTCAGACTCCAATGTTTGATTTTAAATGGCCTGGAAGAGTTTCCTCTTCAACCTAATCCAAGGCCCTAGTCTTGAACTAGTTTGTGAACCCTTCAAACATAAAAGTCTATTAGGTTTTAAATTTAGCGTTAATTTTATGGATTTGTCTTACTTCAAGGGGTATGAGGGTGAAATTGATGATGTGTAAAAGATGAAAGAAAAAAAGGAATAAAAATGCTGGAAACAAAACTTTTACTGAATGCAAAATTTCGACAACTTTTCAAAAAATATTTTTAATTTTTTCTAAGATTTTGGACAACAAACTCAAAGGAATTTCACTCGACTATGAGCTACTTATGATCTAAGTGAACTGCAAAAAATTATGAAATAAAAAGACTTTTCCCTAGGTAATGATGCAGAAACACACTCTTCAACCAAAKAAGAAAATGAAAAGAGATTTTTTTATTTTATTTAAGTGCTAGTAAAGCAAGAAAGGGAAAATACCGACAAGCAAAAAACCAAGAAAAACAATTCTGGCCGAAATYGCAGATCGCAAAGAATCAGATTAAAAAATCACACCATAGCAATTGTAAAAACAATGACTCTCACACTTGTCTAAAAACCGTAATTTTTTTTATTTTTCTGACAACGTTTTAAATGAGAAAAAGAAAATCTAAGGGTAAAATTAATCCTAAGCTACTGATTGTTCAAACAGAGATTCAAACACCTGAGAGGAATAATTCTTATCAAGGGAAAGGATGACTGCCTTACCCTTAACAAAAAGTATCCTCTACAAGCACGCGACTGTTACTCAAACAGCACGTGTGCGAACACGTGCTGAACAGAGACAGAGGACGTGTACATGTAGGATGACCTTCTACAGGCCGCGTGTATATCTAAACTCTAAGAAAAAATGAAAACAGGCAGACCAAACCAAGAAGAGACCACTGATATTGATAACCAGGATCCATTGAAGGCTTGGATACTCTTTCTAATAGAAAAACAAATAATGCAAGGAAAAAATAATAAGGCAAAAACAATCTAAGATAGGACTGTTAGCAAACAAGACTCAGAAAAAATTCCAAAAAAACCCCTGAGAATGTGTGATTCTGACAGGGAAGAGGAGGATTGCCTCTTAGGTTCTCTGAAATCTACATGCTACTACTACCTCTACAGCTAGCATTCACATGCGGGCTGTAAAAGGATAGGGTGTGGGTACACGCGTGCAGACCTTCTGCAGGTCATGTGTACCTTTATGGGTCCCGAAAAACATAGTCAAGCAAAAGTCA
>JZKD02S0662792.1:254553-274457 GCA_000966675.3 Picea glauca | reverse complement strand
TAATGAAAAACAATACTTGGGAATTGACTAAATTGCCTAAACATAAGAAGCCCATTGGATGCAAATGGATATACAAACCCAAGTTTAAATTAGATGGTAGTATAGATAAGTATAAAGCTAGACTGGTGGAAAAGGGGTATTCACAAACAAAAGGTATTGATTATGCTGAAACATTTGCACCGGTAGCTAAATTGAATACTATCAGAGTGTCAATTGCTTTAGCTACAAAGTACCATTGGAAGCTACACCAGTTGGATGTTAAATCTGCATTTTTAAATGGTGAGTTAAAGGAAGAGGTTTACCTTACTCAACCTGAAGGGTTTGTGGAACAAGGGCAAAAACACTTAGTGTGTAAGTTAAAAAAAACCTTGTATGAACTAAAACAAGCACCTAGGTCATGGTATGAGAAGATATATTCTTTCTTTCTTCAACAGGGTTTTATGAGGAGCAAAAGTGATCCAAATCTGTATTCCAAATTTGATGAACATGAGTATATAGTATTGATTTCCTTATATGTTGATGATTTGATAATTACAGGAAATGCGGAGAAATTAATTGATGAAATCAAACAACATTTGTCACATGTATTTGAAATGAAAGATCTTGGTGAGTTACATTACTGCCTAGGTCTTGAAGTTTGGAGAAATGCAGGCCAAACTTTTGTTTGTCAGAGTAAGTATATTAGACAAATACTTAAGAGATTTAAAATGGATCAGTGGAAGTCTTCTAGTGTTCCCATGCAATAGAATGTGAAACTTTCTTGTGATGATGGTTCGAAGGAGGTGAATGGCATTGTGTATAGAAAGATGGTGGGTAGCCTAAATTATCTCACCACAACCAGACCTGATATTGCATATTCTGTGAGTGTGTTAAGTCAGTTTATGGCGAAACCTCATGAAAGCCATTGGAATGCAGCAAAGACAATACTCAGGTATCTAAAAGGTACACCTGATTATGGTATTAAATATACTGATGCATCTGATGTTGAGTTGACAGGTTACTCAGATTCTGATTGGCCTAGCAATCTGGACGATCGAAGATCAACCACTAGATATGCATTTGGCATTGGATTCAGGGTTGTTTCATGGAGCAGTAAAAAACAACCTACTGTATCTTTGTCGGCTATTGAAGCAGAATATAAAGCCTTGTGTGCAACAACTTGTGAAGCTGTTTGGTTAAGAAGACTTCTTCAAGATGTTGGAGAAGAACGAAAGGAACCTACGATGATCAAATATGATAATAAAAGTTCAATCAATATTGCGAAGAATCCGATTTTTCATGCAAGGACAAAGCATGTTGAAGCTCAGTTTCATTTTGTTAGAGAAAAGTTACAGTCAAATGAAATAGCTCTTATGTATTGTAATACTAGTGAAAATGCCGCTGATATTTTCATTAAGCCTCTTGGAAAGATTAAGTTTGAGCTGTTTAGGGAGATGTTAGGTGTAGAAGTCAATTCATTCACCATTAAGGGGGAGACTTGGAAATAATGGAGTAAGCGCCAATTGTAAGCGCCAATTCTAAGAGTCAGTTCGTAGTTGAGAGTTTAGTTGTCTTTGGTTTGCATGTAACCGACTCAGTAGAGTCTTTTCCTATTTAAGAATGTAATCAGTCTTCATTGATGAAGAGAGAAGTGAGCGTAGCCTTACTGTGTGTTTGTTTCACATATTTTATCTAGAACGACACCCTATTACATCCAACAATGAATTACACAGTCACACGAAATTGAGCAGCTTCCAGTGGCTTCTTCCTTTACTACTCCACGCTGGCTCCTTTGATCATGGGATGCCACATCGAAAGATCCTCCAACGATCCAATGAATTAACTGAACAACGATGAACAACGACTCTAGCGATCCATTCAACGTGCACATAGTTTCTTGGTGGGGTTGTGGCAATCACTTCAATGGTCCCATTCACTTAAATGAGTTCATACAGCCACCAGATCGTGTCTCCTCCATTGGTGCGCGAATTGAAATCTGCTCTCACACATAGACAACGCGGTCGACAATACTCCACCACAACGACACTCTTTCTTCAGCAACAACGTCACTGTCTATCCACAGGCCTGTCTACACCGATATGATACCAACTTAAGAATTAAGAATTGAGAGGACATTCCCTTGTGATGGCATTGCATGATAAATTTTACTCATTGAAAAAATCTTGATTCATGACACCAATACTTGGAATAATATAAACATGTTGCTGAACATTTCCTTGTATTGATTCATTGACTTGAGTTCTCATTTGTCCAAACATGGAATAACAGGTCAATAGAATTGTTCTTTTTGTTTAGAAATAAGTCGGGGAGATTGTGCATTATTATCTTAACACGACAAAGGTTGATCTATTGTTAGCAATAGAAGAAGAGTCACTTGAAATCAATGATGGTTATTATTGGTATATGATACCAAATCAATAACCAATCCTTGAACCCAAGCCTAAGCATAGTCTTAATGCCCATACAATGATAAATAATCATAATAACAATCTTGATCATCTCGATAGATTCAATTCATATGGATATCACCGTGTAAAGGAGTTCACTAAAAGATAGAGTTTTTAGTGACAATATTTTTAGAGTCTTGGTTTTCATTATCATGATTACTATTGTGTTATTAGTTGGTTGATGTTTGTAGGTTACACCACAGAGCATTCCATACCTCTAGTCATGAATAGTATTTTCACTTAGAACTGAACTGAGAATAGTTTCCTTGTAGCCATTCAAAGAAACAAAGATCAGAAAGTTAATTTCACAAAGTATTTGTGTTGGTGAAGCAAGTGGGTTGTAAGTTTCTCATTTATGGATCATATGGTATCAAAGAAGTTGACTCCTTGATTGTGACACAACTTCCATAAATTAGTGGGTAAAGAAAACAGAGAGAGGTTGGAAAACCTACATGCCACCAATGCGCATCTTCAAGAAGAGAGTAAGAACTTGAGGGAGAAGGCCCAAATGTATAATCGATAGGTGGAAGAGATGGAAAATAACCTTAAGACCTTGACAATATTAATGCCATTCCTAAAGAACCAATCTGATGATCGTTAATGTTTTCTCATTGCATTCATGGAATATTGGGACTAGCACATTAAAACTTGTGCAATTGGGAGAGAAGGTCATCTAGTTGGATAACTGGCAGGAGGATAGGCTCACTCAAATGATGATTTCGTTGCAACAAGAGTTGATAGAGAAGGAATAAGAATTGGAAAAGTTACAAGCAGTCGTCAAAGAGAAAAGAGAAGCAGAACCACCTTCCATTACCATTGCCAAAGCCAACACCATGACCGAGACAACTCCAATAAACTCACCTTTTGTAGAATTTTTTCAATAGCATTTTAGTGATTTTGAAAAACAAACAAGAGGAATTGTTAAGGTAGATTGGCTATGATGGACAAGGGATATGTAAGAAAAGGAAAGACATCCTAAGGAACATTATAGTTGAATAAAGGACTAAGCATGAAGGCCTAGGTTTTGATGGTAGAGATGAAGAGGCCACTAACACCAAGACCACATTTGTGAAGGAAAAAGACATGGCAGACTGGGCTTTCTCATCAAAAGAAAGAGAAGGAGTGAATGAAGGTGGTATCCCACTACCACCTTAACCTTCTTGTGGTGGATTAAAGAAGGGAAATGATAAAATAAGTGCAAAGAATCAACCTGAACCAACACTTAGAAGAAACAACAAGTAGATCAACATGAGAAAGAAGAATAAGGATGAGAGGTAAGCATTAGGTAAGAACTCCCTTGTTTTCCATTGTGACAGGAAGAAAGGTTGTACGACTACCAGTGGTAGGTTTTCTAGGGAAATGTTCACTATATGGGAAGAAGGGCCACCTTGAGGCATCTTGTCGGCAGAAGCAAGCCATATGCCACAAGCCCGAATGGATTTTAGAGGAATAATGGAAAGAATACTTCCCTAATCCAACAATGAATGTAGAGACACATGAATAAAATGAGTATGTCAAACAATCCATATAGTGGTTTCAAGAAATTCTACCACCACTACAACTTGAGTGTCCATTGGGATGCAAAGTGTTGGAAAATCCATTCAGAGCTTCACCCCAACAACCTTGCAACCAAGAGAAGAGTGTGGAGAGTGAATATTAAAGAGGATGATGGGTTGCCTGCATCTCCTTCCCAAGGAGAAGAATTTTTCCGAAGAGTCATAGCATGGTGGACACTGGGTTGATGCCAAGTGCAACCCCAATACAATTGTTTCCCATGATATTCTATAATAATATTCCCTTCTTGGAGATGTATCGAAGATTGGAGTATGAAATTCAATGACATTCCCTTGTCCTTGTACCATCCAAATTGAGGAATTCCCTCGCCCTTAAGATTATATTCGATTTATGATTGTCACCTACATCCATACATTTGTAGGATTCATCAATTGTTTGGGTTGAAGAAGGTGCTATGATTTCACACCAAGGAGGGAATTCAAGCGATGTTGTAGAGAAAGAGTGTTGGTAAGAAACTGTCGACATCACATAGTTGTTTCCATGTCGAGAAGCAATTGATCCTAGAAAAGTAAAGCAAACCACACTTGTTTTTGTGGGATTGTTGCGTGATGGTATAACTATCGAGATGTCACTAAAAAAAACAGAACAAAATCCAACGTGGATTCATTGATTGCCAATATGGACCAATTGATTGCCAATATGGACCATCTCCAAGTCTAAGAGATATGGGAATGAATTATTATTGTAGAGTTAAAATTTGGAGATTTCTCGTAGTTGAGAGTCAATAAGAAAAGTTATGCATTGCAGGAATAAATTTGCCAAGAAATAGAGCTAGAGCCATAACCAAAACTGAAACTAGTAGCCACAACCACGATCCAAATCCAGAGTTGTATCTAGGAGCCAAAGTTAGAGCCATCTTCTTTAGAAGTAGACAAAAGGTGCATTGATCCATATTGGTTTTGCCAAATATTTTGGAGACCAAAATGCCTCTTAATGGGGAGGTGTGATCCAAAATAGATTCAAACCAAGATGATGGTCGGGAGGCTCAATAACTGAATTTAATTTGACAATTAATGAAGATTAGATAAAACATAAAATACAATGCATGTAAAGTTAAATGAAACATAAAAGATAATGCATGTATTAAATTAAAATAGAAAATGAAAATAGGAGAGAAAGACTAAAGAATAGGAAATGAAAGGTCAATCTTGTTGGTTGTCCCATGATCCCATCTCTCCCTATTTCTTCTTGTAATTTCATAGATTTTTGTTGATTGTTGACCAAGGAGAGGAGGATGCAAAGAGAGCTATTTGACTACGTTGTAAATCTGGTTGCCGAAATATGATTAAGCAAACCATTCGATGTTGGGTTTTTTCCCTTTGGGTTTCCCTAGGTGAAATTGTTGTGTCCATTTTGTGATTGATGTTATGTGCAATAAGCATCTCTTTTATGTGTTGGATATGTTTCCCTTCTTCAATTTTAATTGCTCCCAATGTTTTTAATCTAAGCTACTATGTGTTAATTGTAGCTTTGTAATTTTTAATGGTGTAAGAGTTCATCTCTTAGTTGTGCTTGATGAATTCTGTCATGGTTTTACTCTCCATTTGGCTGAGATGAAAGATAATATCTCTACTTCCTTCACCATTGTTTTATTTCTAAAGTAGGATATTTATGGACATCATTATATGGTTGTTGCACAATTGTAGAGAGTTTCCAATTTTGGTTTTCTTTATTTATTGACTATTAGAGAGGGAAAAACATCTTGGTTGCTTGTCATGGATGCTACAAGAAATTATCTTGTTTTTCGAAGGATCTATTGATACCCATGGACATCCTAGAGGCCATACTCAACCCCAACAATCTCTCCACAAGTCACACGAGCTGATTGTGCCCATACTTGGGGCATACATGTCGTACACCTGACACACTAGAAACCTCTTCCTTCCTAGGGGTCACCCTTCCTCTACCTGCATATGAGTGGATGTAATTTTTGTTTTTGTATCCTATACCAGAGTTTCAAATTCTTACCACATACTTAGAGCTTGAATTACGTTTTAGTTGTTGTTCCCTTAAGGCTTTGGCATTGGAACATTTGTCTTATCCACCAACTTTTGATAAAAAAAATTCTCATATAATTATTTAATATTCATTTGATACAAATGTTAAAGGGAGTGGCCAACTTATGATGCTTCTTAGGTTGGAATTCTTAATGATGGTTTCATCTTTTTATTAAGTGTTGTAGTCACATACATATAATGCTATTTAGTTGTGTTGGATTTTCTTAAGGGGTCATTGTGGAATGAGACTGTAGGGAGAACCATATCTCAACCATTATCATCGTTAAATTACAAATTGAAAAATAATTAAAGTGGCACAAACTAGTTTCTATTTGAATTAGATTACTGAAAGCACACGATTTCAGTCCATTGAAGTGAGTTTTATTTCAAGCATGGTTTACATAATAAAGTCTTTTCTCACATGTATTGATCCATAACCATTTCATATATGCGATTTGTTTAGCTTCCAACTCATATATGTGTGGTTGAGTTGGTATTCAAGTTCAAGGGAGATGAGTATAGATACATGATAGTTTGGTATGAGACATGACATTCCCTTGTGATGACATTGCATGATAAATTTTATTCATTGAAAAAATCTTGATTCATGACACTATCGTTCGACATTACTTGGAATAATATAAACATATTGATGAACATTTCCTTGTGAATTGATTTCTCGTTTGTCCAAACATGGCATACCAAGCCAATAGAGTTTTTCATTTTTTCTAGAAATAATCTTACCACAACAAAGGTTGATCTATTGCTAGCAATATAAGAAGAGTCACTTGAAATCGATGATGGTTATTATTGGCCTGCAAAGGAGTTGCATTGAAGACATACTTCTTAATCATAGAGTATTTTCAAACTATTGGTTTGTATTAGCCAGATTACTATTGTGTTATTAGTTGGTTGATGTGTGTAGATTACACCAGAGAGAAATCCATACCTCTAATGTTGAAGATTAGTTGCACTTAGAACTGAACCAAGAATGGAGGCCTTATATCCATTCAGAGAAACAAATATCATAACGTTAATTCCACAAAGTAACCAAGTTGGTGAAATGAGTGGGCTATAAGTCCCTCGTTTACAGATCATTGAGTCCATGAGAATTTGATAAATGCCAAAGTGCTTCTAGTGAATCTACTTAGTGATCGATGGAGCCATAGAGTGGGATCCCATTATGATACCGAAAATTTTGCACACAACGGGAAAATGCAAAGAAGTTTGTAGAAAAAGAGAAAAATGCCACAACAAAATAAGTAATAGAGGAGAAAGCAGTTGAGCAAACACACTATGAGAGAAATGTGTTAGAGTGCCCCGCTCACCCCACCATCCCCAATTTCTTTTTTTACTTGCAGTCACTGAATCTTTCATTGACACTGACAACACTATTTTTTTTGTTTGTTTGTTATAATTTGAATTTAATTCATATTGATATAAACCATGCCTAAGATGCCTAAGTTTTAAAATGGGTCATTCTTTATTTCTTATCTGTTTCAAAGATGGAAAAATGACTTTGTAATCAATAATATACAACTTTGTTACAAAAAAATGTTGTGGGTTTCTTCTCTTGGTGATCAATGTTTTCTCTAGTAATGAATGTGAAAGTCAATTACATGGAAACTCTGGTATCAACTACCTCGTATGCACACATATTGTCTAATACGATTCTCCCCCAATTAATATAATATAGAGCATACATGGATAGTGGCTCTATAAAATATAATCATAACAACAAAGTACATAATTATGTTGAACCAGGTGGATATTGGCAACCACCCACTTGTTCCACTAATTTAGAATAATTTAACATCTTCTTAGTTTTTCTATAGCTTTTTGGGTCCCAAACTTTTGAGGTTATTTTGAGGCCCTAAATGATGTTTTTTTGGCACAAAAACACCTAGTATATACGTAAAGGAAGATGCTAGGTCGTTTGAAATGTGTACTTATCATCTAGACCTTTCCGATGAGCTACCGAGCGCCCCAAACATAGATTGTATGCAAAAATTACGCCCCCGAAAAGTTGACGCATCGACTAACCACATCGGGGCCCACAAACCTTTTGGCGTCTCATCTTCTTGGGTTAGGGTTTTGGATGTTTATGATTTTCTCATTGATGCTTTATGTTAAAATGCCTTTTCGACCTCTTTGTAATCAACTTGTGAATGAGCATAGCTGACACATCTCTCTCTTCATTGATAAGTGACCACCATTCTAGATAGCTCATGTGCTTTGCATTTTACAGTCTTTTTTATTCCAAATAGTCATTAATAGAATATGATTTTAACTATATTATTGTGTTTCTTGCAATATGTTTGTGTGTTTTGACACATCTGTCTCTTCATTGATAAGTGACCACCATTCTTGATAGCTTGTGTGCTTTGCATTTTACGGTTTTTTGTATTCCAAATAGTCATTAATAGAATATGAGTTTAACTATATTATTGTGTTTCTTGCAATATGTTTGTGTGTTTTGACACATCTCTCTCTTCATTGATAAGCGACCACCATTCTAGATAGCTTGTGTCCTTTGCATTTTACAGTCTTTTGTATTCCAAATAGTCATTAATAGAATATGAGTTTAACTATATTATTGTGTTTCTTGCAATATGTTTGTGTGTTTCCTTTTTATATCTCTTCCTTCATGTCATTCTCAATATAATTCAAATCAATGGTATCATAGCAATATGCTCTTTCTTGTTTCTCTGTGCATGTTCTCGACTAGGTTAGGCTATTGAGAGTTGAGCTTGGGGAAGAACACTCCTGCCGACCAATATCTCTCTCTAGGCAGGAAGAGGAGGGAATGCTACCCTAGGTTTTAAATTTTTGTATATTTGGCTTCTATGTAAATGAAATGTAAATCAAACAAAGTTAATGTGAAATTAATAATACAAGTGCAAAACTTAAAAAAAGAAAATTAAACAAACTAAAATACAATAGTTAAGTATTTGCAAAGAATCCCTAAAGTATAAAAAAGCCCTAAAATATAAAGAATTGAAATCTTTATTATATGTTTTTTACAAATATTTGATTTTTATATATTTTGTAACCTTTGTGATTTTTATATATTTTGTAACCTTTGTAATTTTTATGTTTTCTTTGGCATGAGATGCAAATGAAATGTAAAGGGTTAGTGAAAATGTTTGAAAAAGTGCAAAGCTAAAACAGTTAAAAAGAAAACCCTAAAATTAATTAATAATTGTTAGAAAACTTTAAATTGTCATAACTTCTATTTTAAGTGAATGAACAAAAGAAAGAAAATATGATATTTTTTTTTTAGAGTTACAATTAGTAAACCAAGACTAAACTGAATTAAAAGAAAGAAAAAAATTGGAGGATTTTGATTAAAATATATATTCCTATACATTTTCATAGATTTTCTCATTTTTCAGAATCTTTAGGGACAAAGTTATTTCTAACTATTCTAGATGGAATCAGCTTGGTACAATAGAATAGCCAAGTACAAAAGAAGATGAACAAAGATTAGGTGGGACACTGAATAAAGCAATGATAGTGAAGAATAAGACTGTTATCTACATAAAATAAAATTGATTAGCATTGCAAAATTCAGACCTTTAATACTAATAAACAAGTACCTCATGAACACAAGCAAAACTCAACCTCACTACATCCTTGCTACTTTACAAAACGCCTTTACTATCAACATATCATCAAATGTAGTGAATGGAGCATGAAAAAAAAAAACCTCTCAAGGCTCCCTACATACCTCTCTCAAAGTTCCATGCTATCAACATATCATCAAATCCCTCTGTACTGGATGGATCATGAAAAAAAATAAACCTCCCAAGGCTCCTTACATACCTCTCTCAAAATTCCATGCTATCAACAGATCATCAAATCCCTAATCCCTTTGCAGTGGTCGTTATATATTTAACGAATTGAAGACAGCTTAGGATAGAACAGCTTCCATTCAATAATATAAAATAAAATTTATTAAGAAAATTTTGCTAATCTCCACATGTCAAATTTCCTTGAAAACTTTGTTTTATGTGATATCAGTTTGTCCTGTATTGAATTTAGCTGCATAAGCACTATGAGGAAAATTCGAATATGTTGGAGGAAATAGTGCAGGTTCCAAGAGCCTCTGCTAATCTTCAAAGGAGAGAACCATAGTTTATGATGTGAACAACACGATCTTACTCTTTTCTCAATAGTTGGTCAGCATCCAGATAACAACTCATACCAACAACTGCAGCTTGCAAAAGTGCAGATCGCATTGCATCAAAGAGATTGTAGAGCTTTCCATATTTTTTGCAAATGGGTGTAAATGCTTCGTTGAAACTGTTCATCGCTTTGGACATCTTGTAAAAGCGAAGCCAAAACCTCATCACCAGTTTTAAGTGTTGCACAGACTGAGGTGACAAGCTCAATTCCCCCATTTTCGATGGCGATGGAAACATTATCAGATTTCCCAGCAGTATATGTAGTGCCTCCTGCAATTCCATGTCGAAGTATTTGATGCTCTTTTAGACCTGCGCATCAAATTTTTCCTGAGGTATCCGTACTTATTTAACGAATTATCTAATATCTTTGTTTACCAGAGGGTCCACCATGGGATACAAAAATCAACTCAAATAGTTGATGTAATAAGCATGCTCCAAAAAAACGATCGTAAGCACTGATATATGGCTCCATCATTTGAATAATTAAGTGTAATTGTTTATCAATTGTGCTCAGGGTATCTAAATCTTCTGCATGTACAACAATTGCTTGTTTCGATGGTGAAGATGCACCCCAGGCGTATCATACAACTCAAGAACATAAATGTTGCGCCCTCTTCTTTGTTGTCAAATTTCTGATAGGCATTGACTTTGGATGCGTGCACGATAAATGTGATCTGATTTTTTACTTGCTGGAAGAATACACAGATTTGAAACAAGGGCTGCCTTTTCTTCTTATACCAGACGTAAACTGAAGTTTCTTTGCGAGCAATATTCATCCCTTTCTTCATCAATAATGATTAGACAAATGAATGGCTTGTACAATCATTTTAATGGCTTGTATGTCTTCTTGATACTTCTATTCGTTTGAATGGCTGTCTTTCGTAGCAGCTTTTGTAGCCTGGGCATTTCGAGGTGATATCATCGTAGAAAACTTCATAATAAAATTACCCTCTGCGGTTTACAATGGAACCCACATTTCTTTGATATTATAATCATTTATTTGATTTGGTAAAGCACGAGCATCATGAATCCAAATAGAACAAATGCTGCATGGCAGCGTAGTCCCTGTCAAATAATAAATTAAGCTGCCATGTTGTACATGTCTAGTCATTGGTTATCTTTGTTAGAGGGCCAGTGGCCACAAAACTATGTCATTTATAGTTTGAGTGGGCCTGATGGTTAAGAGCACGTGTTTCCTCTTAAGAGGTTACAGGTTCAAACCCAGAGGGGGGTAGGGTATGTATACCTTCGTAGACTTTACCAATCAAATCGTTGGGCGGAGGGGGGTCCCTTGTCCCACAAACAAGGGGATCTCATGCACCAATTTGGTGTGCTGGCTTGGCGTGACCTTAAAAAATAGATTATTATTATTATTATTATAAAGTCACACATGTGTATAAGATAGTGATTAACCTTAATCAAAGAATAGGAGTATGGTACGACTATCGTGTTATAGTGTCGATATAATTATTTTCTAAAATTCTCTTTCTCTACATCAATTTCTCTTGGATCTATGTACATACAGGAAGGGAATTTTTATGTGTTGAATGGGTGTTGAAACCCTGTAATCATTGACGATTGGCATATAAAGATTAGAGATCAAAGTGTAAATTGAGAGATGAAGAAATCAAAATGAATTACAAACCATGCAGTTTCATTGTACCTGGATATTTGACTATCCGGATCCGGACTTTGTTAAAAGTTCGTTGAAAAAATATTTTCGGATGCCTACAACCTGGATGGAAGGTTCCTATGTTAGAAGGTTCCGCTTAAATTCTCTATCAGGATTATCTAGATCTGGGCTCTAGTGTTAAAGTGATTAAAGGTAGAGACATATGTTTGACCCCTAGACGATGGTTCCACTCTCCATATTTCGGTATTTGATAAAGCTAATGAGGATTGGGTATGAGTGAAAGGTGATTGAGAATTGAGCCTCTAGACTTTAGGCATGGTTCCAAGCTATATTGGTTCTCGTGTGATAAAGACAACCATCATCCACTAGTTGGATGGTAGACCCCAAAACCCATACAACATTACAACTCAACAAAAGAATGAAGGTTAAGTTATAGAAAGGTGTGCCATTGTGAAGTGGATCATGTGACATGGCACCCAGATCCTGTCTTAATGATTAAGTGGAGTTGTTGAAACATTTGGATATTCGTATCTTTAGATCATTCGGATCTAGGATTCTAAATAAAAGTTCATTTGGATTATTTCCATGTCCAACGGATTCCAACATCCATATTTTGTATTTCGAGATCTTCCACATCCAGAACAAAGTCTTTTGAGAAAGGTATGTATCTGGAGGTTTCCGCTAGCTCGACATCCAAGATTTTGGGGTTACACATTTGAGTTCCACTCCATAAATGATGGATTGGTTGAACCATAGGCTCATCACAATTCTATATAAAGATTGGAACAATTTAGAATTTCAGTTTGCCAAGGTTTGAAGGTATCGAGATTTTCTAAGGTAAAGAGATCGCTACCACTCATCGAAACATGCTCAACAAAATTTAATGTTGGAATTTGACACCCTATCACAAATTATCCTTGCATCTAAAATGTAAGGAGCAAAAGCTGACGCAATAGACTAACTTTTATTTAAATGGAAGTACCGGGCACAAACAAAAAACCTAATCGTGCATCTTTAATTATGGATTAAAGAGCCTATTAAATTCTTCCAGAAAGAGGTTCAATTCATCTATCAATAGAGGTTCAACTCATCTATCAATATTTGTACACGAAAATGATTTAATTTTTTTTTTTTTTTTAAATACAAAATTCAATAAAACAATATTAAACATTGAAAAACATCATAAGTTTGTACTCAACATGTTAACTAATATGTAGTCATGAAAATGATTTAAACTTTTTTTAAAATTACAAAAAATTCAATTGAACAATGTTAAACAATAGAAAACTCCATAAATTTGTAGTCAACATGTTAACTAATATGCAGTCAACGGGAAAACTTATCTTCCATCTCCAGGAAAGATCAAAACCAACATTACTCCAAATGTGTTGTCAATGGAGCACATGTTAGGCTAGACAAGTCTATTCATAAATTGATTATCATTGGCCATACATTGATAGTGTGAAGAACAAATCAAGCATTCCAAATGTGGAGTGGGCCAAACCTATAAATGTTTTCACATAAAGTGATATAACACGATTATGTAATATTAATAATTTATGTATATTATATTTAATATATATTAGAATTTTTTTAATTTTTTTGATTCTATAAATTTTTTGAAGGAAATATATTGAAAACTTGGAATCTAAAATAATATATATATAGTAAGAATGAAATTCTATCATTTTATAAATTAATTTATCAATTATTTTAAGAATTTAAAAAGTCAATGTATTTGCATTTGAAATAACAAGTAATGATTGTTTTGATTATAAAATAAAGTTTAAGGAAACATATTAAAAATCTAAAATCCAAAACTAATATATATAATAAAAATGAAATTTTATTTTTTTATAAATCAATCTACCCATTATTCTAAGAATTTTAAAGATTCAACTTATTTGTATTTGGAATAATAAGTAATGATTGTTCTTAGTGCTAATTCACCATTAAATTATTATTAATTTTGTCACCTAAAAAAATTACAAACCCTCAACTTTCCAAGAAAAGTTAGGTGTTATGATATGTTATATATTAAATTTGTTATTTCAATTTTTAAAATTAAACAAACTTTACTAAATTATCATTAGTTTTATTACCTTCTAATAAAATATTAAAAATTCACAACTTTTATCTTATAACTCTTAAAATTGAATATACTAAATTGTCATATCAATTTTTAAAATTAGGGAAACTTTTAGTATCAAATTATATATATTTCAATACAAAATTTAAATTTCCTTGATTCACCAAAAATTTAAACAGAAAAGAATCAAACAAATAAGCACTCCATGGAAATAATTAATTAATCAATTATGACTTGACTAAAGTTATATTATGAGTAGCTTGCCTTATTGCTTTTAAATGAATTAAAAACAATTTATATTACTATTAATTGTACTTATTCAAATCATTAGAAGACTTTGTAATAATGGTGATAGGGAAAGGCCACTATCAAAAAGTTTTCCAAAATTTATCGTTAAAAAATCTCCACCAAAACATTTTCCAAATTTTATTATAAATTATATAAAAACATCATTATATTACAAAACAAAATTTAACCACTAATTTAATGGAGTTATAATAACTACTCTAATAGAAAAAAATCACCAACAAACTTTGCACAAATTTTATTATAATTTATAATTTAATTTTGTTTGATGTAAGTGAATATTCAAACTTTGAAAAACACATATAATAATGTATAATTAAATTATCTCACACACATCATATAATAACCAAAACTAGTTACGCCTAGACACGCTTATCCTTAAATGTTTATCCTTAATTGTGTTGTACCCAAGATTCCGTAAAAGTAAAGAAAAAATGGCCGATGATGGCAAGTGAACTAACTAAGACCACTTTCAACTCGATTTTCCCTCAGATTGCAGAGTACATAGTGTACAATATATATATGAGTGTAATTAAATAAATGAATTGTAATTAATTACTCACAAATCACTGAATGCTAATGTCTAATCATTCAAGGATGGGGAACCTGACCGTCGCATTTGTAATAAGACTTTAAAATTTATATCTAATAAAATTTCAAATTTCAAATATTAATTTTATTATTAAATTGAAAAAAAACCAACTATTATGTGAAACTTTAGAAAAACAAAATTTTAAAAGTCAAAGTAAATTAATAGTAAGTCAACGCGTGAAAAATTGCTATAGTCCCTCCGGAAGGGACTAATAAGCTTCCCTACATTCTTCAATGTGCCTTGCTATATATTATTTTTGTATGTGCTTTGTCCCTCCTTGCAAACGCCACATTAAAGAAGATCTTTCTCAAGTTTCAAGATGGGAAGGGTGTATCATGTTCTTGGGAAGAGACCTTTTGTGTCGGACTTTAGAAACCAATACTATATACAATATAAAGCAAAGTGCCAAATGCTTCTATCAACAATGGCTTTACATCAAGGCGGACATCCATAATAATGGAATATTTATTAAAAGCAAATGATAATCAACATTAATAAAGTAGTGAGGGGCTCGAAAATGGTCGAGAGTGAGCCAAACTTTGTGTAAGTAAATGCAAAATGAAGAAGACCATCACAATGCTTTGTCAGCTAAGCACTATTGATTAAAAAGGTGGTTAACACTAAACAACTTTTCATGGTAGAAGATAAGAGATGGCAGAACAAGAGTTCCTATCAAATTGTTGCTTGAGGAATCCTTCGCGCGATAGAGGAATGCGATGATGGGTAATTTTGTCCAGATCCTTCAACGGTTGTCAACAATAACATAGGCACTTTCAACCAACAATCACTTCGGAGGTGTGATGCCCTTTAAGGTACATGATAACTTTGATAAATGGTTAAGTCTACTAGAGGGTTATTTCTCTGTCCAAAATTTTTCTGATAGTGAAAAAATAACCTTTGCGCTCCTTAAATCCCTTCCCATGTCAGAGATTGGTGGGAGACTTACTCTGAGCAACACATCGGAGATGAGTTTTCAATTTTTGGGCCAGGATCCACTTAGGCGGCTTTTGTTGATGCCCTCAAGGAGTAATACTACCATGTTGGAAACTATGATGACTAGTACAACAGATGGACAACTCTGCGTTAAGAGAGAGACCAGATGATGTCAGAGTACATCAACATATTCCATATCTTGCGCACAAAGCTGGGTATTAAAGAATCCGAGCAACACTTGGTTCTGAAGTACAATAGTCGCCTACATAGGTACATCCAAACATATATGATGTTCCTGGAGATCTCTTCACTGGGAGCCATTTATCGATATGTTGTCAATATTGATAAAAAGTTCAAGCAAAAAAATAAGTGGGATTTTAGTTCTGCAAACCCACCGCATTAGAAGCACGACTATAAAGGTGGCCCTAACTCCCAGAGCAAGAATGACTAGCCCCAGGAAAACCATTCCAAGCCACAAGCAAAGAAGGGTAACATGAAGTCGAAGAAGGACACTAAAAAGTGGTTCGAGTTCCACAAAATCCCTTGTCACAATGCTAATGAATGTCACTCCATATAGTCATTGTTGACTGAGATGAAAGCCTCTGAGTCAGATGCCAACTCAGACTCTGATTCAGAACCAGATAAGGGAAAAAAATCATTGATGCAGAACCCAATGTCACCATCAATACCACAAAAGTTCATCAAGAGGAACCAGAAGAGCCTGAAGAAGGGGAGTGACTATTCTAGTCACAAATGTGAGTGAAGGGGACCCCACTCCATTTCATTGTTGACAATGGTAGGAAAAAGAACCTAATCTCAACAAATGTCATCAAGAGGTTGAACTTAACATCGACGCCACACCCTCAACCAAGGGCGAGACATCCACGCCGGCCAACAATGTCGCCTACACTACAACATCAAACCCTTCAAAGAAGAGGCATTATGTGATGTTTCCCCCCCTTGAAGTTTTTGATATTCCTTTAGGACAATCATATCTGTGGAAGTGTCATGATGTTTATGAATCTAGGCCCCATGCCATTATTACTTTGGGATGGTGTACTAGAGGCAGTCCCAACTACTGCAGTCTCTTTGATCTCCGTGAATCAGTGTAGAAAGGTGGTCTCTTAGACTGAGATATTTGTAGTCCTTATGGTCTGGTCGAAAGGTGAACAAAAGGTCACTGTAACTGCCAAAACCTATGCACGAGGTATCTCTGCACAACAACAACATATGGACAAGATAGTAGAAGAGCACAAAGACATCTTTGCCTCACCTATTGGGGTACCTTTGCACTGTCAGGTAAAGCACTAAATTGATTTGACACCCAATGCTCCTTTTCCTAACGACCATGTATACATGCGTTCTATTATGGAGAATGAAGAAATAAAATGCCAGATCCAAGAGATAACTCTGAAGGGCCACTTCAGACCAAGCTCCTCACTTTGTGGGAGCCCAATTGTTCTGGTACAGAAGAAGGTTGAGACATGACGACTTTGTATTGATTACATAGCCTTGAACAAGATCACAGTCAAGAACCAATATCCAATCCTCCAAATTGATGATCTTCTAGATCAGCTCAAGGGTGCCAAATTTTTCAATAATAATGATCTAAAGTCAGGCTACCACCAGGTGCCAATTGAGAAAATTGATGTATGGAAGACAACCTTCAAGTCTAAAAAATGTCTTTTCGAGAGGTTGTCCATGCCTTTTGGCTTGACTAATGCTCTAGCCACATTCATGTGGATGATGGATGATATATTATGGCCATTCAAAAAATCCTTTGTAGCTATATATTTGGATGACATCCTCATCTTCAACAAAAATTGAGAGGAACATTTGAAGTATATTGAACAGGTCTTGGGCACCCTGCAACAACATAAGTTATATGCCAATTTGAAGAAGTGTTCCTTCTACATGTCGAGAATCCAATATTTGGGATACATCGTGGATGAGCATAGTGTGCATGTGGATCTATCCAAGATCCAAGTCATCCATGATTGGCCGACCATGAAGACACTGACTGAGATCCACAGTTTCTTGGGCCTCACCAAATTCTACCACATGTTTGTGTTGGAGTTCTCTTATATTGCTTGAAACCTAAGTTAGGTGATCAAGGGTGGAGCCAAGGCCAAGTTTGTTTGGGCCGCATCACAACATAAATCATTTGAGGATTTGAAATTCCACCTTTGCTTAGCACCAGTCCTTATTCTGCCAGACCTGCAACAACCATTTGAGATTGAGATAAGCACTTCAAATTATGCTATCGATGCAGTCCTCACTCAGCATGGGCATCCGATGGATTATCACAGTGAAACACTATCTGATTCTATTTGCAGATACCCCACCTACGACAAAGAGGTGTACTCCATTATGCATGCATGTCAACAGTGGAAGCATTACATTATGGGAAAGGAAATGATCATCCACATTGATCACAGATCTTTACAATTCACACAGACACAAGGAAATCTACATAATGACTTCCATCAGAAGTGGTCCACATACCTGCATCAATTCCAATTGAACATCAAGTACAAGAAGGAAAACATCAACCATGTCACATAATGCCTCAATCGACCCCCATTTATGGCGTTAACCACAGTTCTTAATTCCTGCGAGAATGAGACCTCCAGGTGGCCACAATTATACAACAATGACTCTGAGCTTGATGCAACCTATCAGACATTGAGTGAATAAAAACTAGTTCCAGACTTTCATCTCTAGGAGGAATGCTATGCCATCTGAGCTATCTCTATGTTTCTTCAAGTAAGCATGTAAATATTATTTGGAAAGTTCATTGCAGTTGGGCAAAAAGACACTTTGGCATGGACAAAATAGTGGCAATACTGCAAAATCATTTTTATTCACCGAAGCTTTGAAAATATGTTCGAAAGTATATTAGATCCTACACTTCCTATGCCATTTTCAAATCTACCATCAAGAAACATGTGCTATACACCCCTATTCCTACTCCCGATAGGCCTTGGGACTCCATCTCCATGGATTACATGTCTGGTTTAACTTCGACCAAGCATGGTAATGACTGTGTCTTCGTGGTCATAGATCGATTCTCTAATATGGTAGTTTTGGAAGAGTATCACATTTGAGGCCACTGCTAAGCTCTTCTTTGAATATGTTTGGGTTCATTTTGGGCTCCCACAGACCATTATTTTAGATCGAGACAGTAGGTTCCTGAGTACTTTCTGGTCTAGCCTATGTTCAATGATGGACACCAAGCTGACCAAATTGACTGCCTTCCACCCACAAACTGATGGAAAAATAGAGGTAGTCAACATGATGATTGTTCATATCCCTAGGATGTACAATTTCAAACATCCATGCACATGGGATGAGAGCCTTCCTTATGTTCAACATAGCTACAATAGAATCAACCCTCCAAAACTCTATTGGCCACAACCCTTTTCAGGTGTGGTTAGGGTTCCATCCATTGACCCCCATTGACATAGCGTTTCCCATTGCAGTTGCATAGGAAGATCCCTCCCATGATCAGACCAAGGCTGATCAAGTAGCCAAATTTGTTGAACGAATCCAGCACACACAACACCATGTTCATGATATTTTGCAGAAATCCAACTCCAAGTACAAGCAGTGCCACAATCAACATATGGTACCACACAAGTTTCGGGTGGGAGATAAGGTATGGTTGCATTTGCAGAAAGAGCGCCTCATAGGACACCATCATAAGCTTTTCCCACTTTGATACATGACTTACACCATCATGAAGGCTATGTTGAAAAGTCAACAAGAAATATGTGTCTAACTTACTTTTCCCTTAAATAAATTGGACAATAAATATTAATCTATTATTTCATTCATAACTGAGTGAGTTGGATTTGTAACACAATTATAAGTGTAGTAAAGTGAGTTAAGATCAGTTGTACTAGTTGTGACTAAACATGCACTAGTGAGAGTTCAGTTAATCAGTGAACTCACATGCAACTGAAGATTCACCACGGTTAACTACATGCATGTCAGATGCAGTGGAGACCCAGTTGAGATAACATGTGAAAGGGAAAGTTTGGCTATCAGTTGTGATTTGATCACACATGCAGTGAATATGCTTATGAGCATGTGAAAACTAGGCAATTGTAATGATCATTGTGAGAATTCAAATTGCAGAGATT
>JZKD02S0662792.1:220669-242161 GCA_000966675.3 Picea glauca | reverse complement strand
TGCGGACTAGACAGCCATTGAATGTAATTGAATAGGGTACTTGAGGTTTGGAGGGAAGAGCTCGAAGAGCCCCCTCAGGTAAAAGACCGTATGGTATCTCATTTGAGAAGAGGGGAAATAGCTGAGTTAGAGTCTGCGAGTAGAGAGCAGAAGAGAAGAGCCAAGACCTTGTTACAGGCCGTGCTCAGGAACACATTGTAAATACAGGCATTTGCCATTTTAATACAAACAACAGTTTTTCCTGCATTTTTCATGTGTTGAATGAATATCTATGAGTGTTCTTTATATGATATGAATGTATGTTGTAGATGTATGCTAGGCATTTGCAGGGATTTGTTTAAGTTTCAGGCTTGAGAGGTCTTTGAGGTTTCATGCCAGGAGGGCGTGACAGAGTACTGCGGTCTCTGAATACCAGTGCATAGATGCACTTCTGAACTCTGCGGATTCAGACAAAGACGTGCCGAGGCACAGAAGCTGAAATCAACAACTCAGAGGAAGACCTCAAGGTTGTTGAATACCTTGGAGGCAAGGCTTTGTATGAGAAAACACAGTTGCAAACAGAATCTCTGAGGAGTTCTGTGAAGCTCTGCCAGAAGGGAATTGAGCAGGTGTAAGGAGGACACAGAATACAGAACCTCTAAGGAGTTCTGCAAGAGCTCTGCCAAGTGGGCATTGAGCGTATTCGTAGGGTTATTGAATACCCGAAAATATTCAGCAATAGGTTGCTTGAGTAGACTGAGCGCCAGGAGGACCTCGTAATTCTCCATCTGCAGGAGAAGGAAAGAATATTTATTCCCTTAAGGTTTGAGGAGCAGGAAAGCTCAGAAGAGACAACACCTTTGTGTGTGTGCGAAGACTCTGCAGGAGTGCAGACGTCAGAATATTTTGAGGATTCAATAAGAGAAGCTCAGAGAGATAGCGCTTTATGTGCGCAAAGACCCTGTAGGGGAACAGGAGTTGAAGAATCCTTCGAGGATTCGAAAGAAGGATAAAAGCTCAGGAGGAGTAGTGCTCTAAGCACACAAAGTCGTAGCTGCAAGGAGTGTAGAGGCCAGAGAACTCTAGGGAAGAGTTTAGAGTTTTCTAAAGCTCAAGAGGAACCGCATTTTCATACGCGCAGGTGAGTGCTTTTACGCACAGAGGTCGCAAGAGATCACAGGGATGAAGCAAAGGTCGAGGCCTTTGAGGTTTCGAAATTCTTCCAAGTCTGGGAAGAAAGCACCAAAGCTAGGGAGGAGCAACAGCTGCCATTGGATCCAGCCGGAGAGATCTGGACCGTTAAGAAGATTTCACATCCAGGAGGCAGTGTAACAGAGGAGCGCACAGGAGAAAGGATATGGACCGTCGGATCTTGGTCCAATTACCCGTCAGCCGTTGGATCTGACAGGAGCTATACGAGGTTTAAACTTCGTGAATAGGAGGGTGAAAGTCCTGAAAGGCATTGGTGCATCGGGATATCGGCGTTTGGGATACCGAAGTCTCAAAGACAGGAGATCGGGAATCTCCAGGGAGAAAACCCTGAAACACATCAGAGTCGTCCATACATTTGGGACACGTGGCGGAGATTGACATCACTTTGGCACATCAGAGGTCGGGAGTGCGAAGGAACAGCGGCGAGGAGGATTCTCGCATCGGGAGAACTCGAAACGCGAAATCCCGAAAGGGGTTTCCAAGCAGCCGTCATATCGGAGTTTCGGGAATTGAAACTTCGGGGGTTCCGAGGACAAGAGCTTCGGCATTTTGGTGTTTCAAAGCCCGAAATTGCGAAGAGGAAAGAGGAAGTCGGGGAGCGCCATTTCGGCATCTCAGAGAGCGACGTTTCGGGAGTCTAGAAGGCAGGAGGTCGGGCTCTCGTGTTGATAAACCCCGACATAGGACTACGGTCACGGGGATAGCGGTCACATGGACCAGGAGATAGCCATGGGAGCTAAAGGCTATTAAATCGTTTCGGCGTATCGACGTTTCATGGATCGGCATTTCGGGGATCCATTGGATGAGAGGTTGAGCGCTTGGGTTGCGCGACCCTGAAAATAGAGTCGTGGTTTTATGTGCAGTGGTCGTGTGGGCCAAGACTTAGCCCTGAGGGCTAGTCATCGATAGAGGTGTTTCGGCATATCGAAAAATCGATGATCGAGAGGTCAAGAGGACAAAGGATTCCTGTCGTCGGGAATTAAGAAATCCTGAAACCCGAAATTATATTTTTTTTTGTTGAATAAAGGACAGTGGTCAGTGCAAAGGACCGAGAGGGTAAAAAGAAGGACCTGTGGATTCGATTTTTGACGTTGATTCCAGCAGGGAGTCAAAAGAGTCGCTCTGGCTCACTTGGTGATTGAACGATCCTGTGAGCGAACGTAGATTGTGCGATTTTTGCATCTGCATCACAGATTATGTTCGATGTTTTTTTAGTGACATCTCAATAGCTATACCATCACGCAACAATCCCACGAAAAGAAGTGTGGTATGCCTTATTTTTCTAGGATCAATTTCTTCTCGACATGGAAACAACTATGTGATGTTGACATGTGCTTACCAACACTCTTTCTCTACAACAACATCGCTTGAATGCCCTCCTTGGTGTGCAATCATGGCACCTTCTTCAACCCAAACATTTGATGAATCCTACACGTGTATGGATGTCGGTGACAATCATCAATCAACTATAATCTTGAGGGCAAGGGAATGCATCAATTTGGATGGTATAAGGACAAGGGAATGTCATTGAATTTCATGCACCAATATTCAATACATATCCAAGAATAGAATCTTATTGTATAAGATCATGGGAAACAATTGGATTGGGGTTGCCCTTAGCATCAACCCAGTGTCCACCTTTTTGGTGTCACTAACCTCTAGTAATGCTATGACTCTTTGGACAAATTATTCTCCTTGGGACGAAGATGCAGGAAACCCATCATCCTCTTCAATCTTCACTCTCCACACTCTTCTCTTGGTTGCAAGGTTGTTGGGGTGAAGATCTGGATGAAGTTTCCAACACTTTGCATACTAATGGCCACTCAAGTTGTAGTGGTGGTAGAAGTTCTTGGCACCACTATATGTATTGTTTGACATACTCCTTTTTAAATTTATGTGCCTTTCATTCACTATTGGATTGGGGAAGTCTTCTTTCCATTCTTCCTCTAAAAAACATTTGATCTTGTGGCATATGGCTTGCTTCTGCTAATAAGATGCCTCAAGGTGGCCCTTCTTCGCATATAATGAACATTTCCCTAGAAAACCAACAATTGGCAGTGCTACAACCTTTCTTCCTGTCACAATGAAAAACAAGGGAGTTATTACCTAATGCTTACCTCTTGTTCTTCTTCTTATTTCTCATGTTGATATGCTTGTTGTTTCTTCTTATTGTTGGTGCAGGATGACTCTTTGCACTTATTTTATCATTTCCCTGCTTTAATCCACCACAAGAAGGTTGAGGTGGTAGTGGGATACCACCTTCATTCACTCCCTTCTCTTTCTTTTGATGACAAAGCCCACTCTTCCATGTCCTTTTCCTTCACAAATGTGGTCTTGATGTTAGTGGCCTCTTCCTCTCTACCATTGAAACCTAGGCCCTCATTCTTGGTCCTTTATTCGGCTATAATGTGGCTTAGGATGCCTTGCCTTTTCTTTCCTATCCCATATCCATTGTAGCCAATTTACCTTAACAATTTTGAACCAATTCCACTTGTTTGGTTTTCAAAATCATTAAAATTCTATTGAAAAAAAGTGAGTTTACTAGAGTTGTCTTGATCATGGCATTGGCTTTGGCAGTGGTAATGGAAGGTGGCTTTGTTTCTTTGTTCTCTTCGACGACTGCTTATATATTTTCCAATTCTTCTTATTTCTCTATCATCATCATTTGAGTGAGCCTATCCTCCTGTATGTTATCCAACGAGATGAACTTCTCTCTCAATTGCACAAGTTGCAATGTGCTAGTCCCAATATTCCATGAACGCGATGAGGAAACTTTGACGTTCATCAGATTGGTTCTTTAGGAATGGCATTAATATTGTCAAGGTCTTAATATTATTTTCCATCTCTTCCACCTATCGGTCATACATTTGGGCCTTCTCCCTCAATTTCTTGATCTCTTCTTGAAGATGAGTATTGGTGGCCTGTAGGTCTTCCAAACTGTCTCTTTTTTCTTTACCCATAATTTTTTGTAAGTTGTGTCACAGTCAAGGAGTCAAATTCTTTGATACCATATTATCCATAAATGAGGAACTTACAACCCACTCGCTTCACCAAAACAAATGCTTTGTTAAATTAACTTTTTGATATTTGTTTCTTTGAATGAATACAAGGCCTCTATTCTCGGTTCAGTTCTAAGTGCAACTACTCTTCATGATTATAGGTATGGACTACTCTCAGGTGTAACCTACACACATCAACCAACTAGTAACACAATAGTAATCATGCTAATGAAAACCAAGACTCTAAAAATACTCTATCACTAAGAACTCTATCTTTAGTGCAACTCCTTTGCCCATTGATATCCATATGAATTGAATCTATCAAGATGATCAAGGTTGTTGCTATGCTTATTTATCATTATATGAAGGCTCTGCTTAGGCTTGGGTTCAAGGATTGGTTATATATTTGGTACCATAGGCCAATAATAACCATCAATAAGTTCAAGTGTCTCTTCTTCTATTACTAGAAATAGATCAACCTCTGTTGTGTTAAGATAACAATGCAGTCTCTGGACTTGCTTCCAAAGAAAAAGAACAATGTTTATCAGCTTGTTATGCCATGTTTGAATAATAAATAACTAAACTCAATGAACCAATGCAAGTAAATGTTCATCGATATATTTATATTCTTCCAAGTAACAATAGTGTCATGAATCAATCTTTCTTCAATGAGTAGAATTTAGCACACTATGCCATTGCAAGGGAATGACATATCTTATAACAAATTGTCATGGATTTATACTCAGCTCCCTTCATCTTGAATATCAATTCAACCAACATGTATGCATTAGAAGCTAAAAAAATCACATATATGAAATGGATATGGATTAATACATGTGAGAAAAGGATTCATTATTTAAATCATACATGAAATAAAACTCAACATAATGGGCTAGATTCGTCTACTTTCAATGGTTTACTCAAAATAGAAACTAGCTTGTGCCTCTTTAATCATTCTTTCATTTGTAATTCAAAAATGATATGACTAAAATATGGTTGTCCCTATGGTCTCATTCACACAATGACCCCATGAAAAAATCCAACATAAAAATAAACAGAAATATATATGTGTCGCTAGAACACTTGATAGAAAGGTGAAACCGTCAACAATAATTCCAACCCAAGAAGCATCATAAGTTGCCCACTTTAACATTTGCATGAGATGAAAATTAAATGATCACATGGGAATTTGTTTTATCAAAAGGTGGTGAATGAAACAAATACACCAATGCCAAAACATTAAGGGAACAACAATTAAAAGAAATTTCAATCTCTAAGTATGTGGAAAGAATTTGGCACTCTAGTACAAGAGACAAAATGACAATTACATCCACTCTTATGTAGGTACTGGAAGGGAGAACTCCAAAAAGGAAGAGGTCATTGGCGTGTTGGGAATATGGTCTATATGATCCACATATGCCCCCCAAACACATGCAATCGGCATGTACAACCTATGGAGAGATTGCTAGGGTTGATTATGGCCTCTAGGATGTCCACAGCCAACAATAGATCCTTCAGAAAACAAGGTGATGGCCTGTAGTAGCCATGGCAAGCAAGAAAGGCATTTACTCCCCTCTTCAACAGTCAATAAATAAAGAAAACTAGAATTGGGAACTCATTGCAATAATGCAATAGTCATATAATGGTGTCCACAGATTTCCAAACTCATAAGAAAACCAATGGTGGAGGAAATAGAGTTGTTCACATTCATATTAGACAAATCGAGAGTGAAACCATGAGATAATTCATCATCACAACTGAGAGGCGAACTCTTACACCATTAAAAATTACCAAGCAAGCATTAACACCAAGTGGCTTACATTAAAAACAATGGGATTAATTAAAAATTAAGAAGGGAAATATATCAAACACATATAAAAAATTCCCATTGCACATGACATCAATCACATAATGGACACAATGATTTCACCTCGGGAAACCCAAAAGAAAAAACCCCCAACATCGAATGGTCCACTTAGTCATATTTTGACAATCAAATTTACAATGTAGTCAAATGGATATATGTGCATCCTCCTTTCATTTGCCAACAATCAGCAAAATCCCTTAAAGGGTGAAATTACAAGAAGAAATAGGGACAACTAGAATAATAGGAAGGCCAATAGGCCCAACCTTTCATTTCCCATTCCTCGGTCTTTCTCTCCTATTTTCATTTTTGATTTCTATTTAATTCTTTAATTTTCCTCTCATTTGTCTCATTTAACTTTATATTGCATTGTCTTTTATGTCTTATCTAATCTTCATTAATCGCCAACTTACATTTAGGTACTCAGTATCACAATCACCGTCTTGGTTTAGATCCATTTTGGATCACTCGGCCCTCATGATACTTGAATATCTTTGTTTTGTAGCTCTATGACCATCACAATTCTGTCTTGGAAAAGATGCAGGATTTTGCACATGATCGCTTATTGAAATTGGCTTCCAATGCAAACTTTTCCCTAAATATCATGATATCTACATCATGGTGTGCTACCTCATCCACTCTGCCATACATTATCTAGCATTAGTGCATCCCCTTCTATAACATGAGGCAGATGCATTCACATGTATTCCTTCGATGGTTACTTCCATGCCATTGCCACAATCATTATTGATAGCCACTATAGTCACTTATTTGAACTTAGCTCCTCACCCTCCTATATTGTATACTAAATATTCAAATATATATACCACCTCATCATCATTCCAAGCCTGGATATGATGTTAGAGGAAGCAACGAGGAAGAGATCAAAAGACTAAAATACCAATACACACTCCAAATATAGAAAGAGGATATCATGGAGGATGAAGTTAAAACACTATGACTTGCAAAACAAATTCTCCAGAAAATGTGTGAAGAACACAATTTTGGTGCTAGAATAAGTAGTAACCGTATTGTGTGTAAAAATAGTCATGAGGGAGATGAAAATTATGTTGAGAATTAGGTTGTCATGCCTGTAAGTGAATTTTTGTTGAGAAATTACCTAAAAGAGCATGTGTAATTGCTATCGTGAGTACTCCTATTACAAGTGGATTTCCTAGAGCCCCTAAATGGGAGATTCCTTGTCAATTTGTGTTGGAGCCCTGGAAGGGATGAGGTTTGTTTGAGCCACTGCAGTGCAAAGAAGGAAATATTATCCCTTAGGTTGTGCGGATTGATGGAGAAGAGAGTTGGGCGGTTGGAATTGCTATAGGAGTCATGTCAATTTGAATTCAGTGGGTATTGAGTTGTTAGAGTGGACAATAGCCATCCATAGGAGCCATGCTTCTTGTGGACTCATAGCCCTAGCTTGGGGTTGACTTGTTGCTAAGAGAACTAGAGCAACAGAATCTATGGTTGGGTGGAACGTCCATTGTCTCCATCCAATTGTGTAAATATTTATAAAGATAAGTGTTCTCGACACTGTGTTATTTATTGTGTTAATGTTATGATTGAATGTTATGTTTATTATGTATTTTGTGTGTTTTTGAATGTTGCGTATGCTTACACAATCTGCATTACGATTTTAAAATTTTCGATAGTTGCTCGAGTATGTATGTCATGATGCACTCATTCATTTTTAAATGGTATCAGAGTATGTCATTTTGGTTTAGTAATGGGTACATTACACATCATGTGTTTGTTAAGTTAAGAATTTAAAAATTGGCTAGATAATGTCTTGGTAAGCTTGTGCCATATTACTTGTTGATGATGATGGTGGTGGTTACCGCCAATTGTGATGGTGATGGTAGTGGTTACTACGAACTATGATGGTGACTGTAGTGGTGTCCGTGATGATGATGATGGTGGTGGTGACAATGACAAGGACAACGTAAAATGATAAGGAATTAGTTGGTTTGCTTTAGAATTTTTTTTTTATTATCAAAAAGATTGGAGAGAAGCTTCTTAAATCTCCATAGTTTTGATGACGTAAATCTCCTTTGTTACAGATATTTGGAAATCGAACAATTCTCATATAGTGATTGTGTTAATAATATGGAAAATATATTGTCTCTCAAATGGCATCCTTAATGATAATTTTATGGGTTGTGGTGTCAGTTGTTAAGGCCATGGCTTCAAAGAAGTTATAATTTTGACCCAGAAGATTAAAAAAAAAAAAAGTGGTGTTTTTGGCACCACTTTTCGATTCGGGTGTTGATTTTGAAGTTTTTGTTGGCAACATTACGAGGTATTTAATTCCATAGCTACAAAAGGTGCTAATTTTTAACCCCCAAAAGGGTGATATCAATGGCATCACTTTTTGATTCAAGGGTTTTTTTTAAGGGTTTTTTTATCAACATTACAAGGTTTTAAGACCATGGTTGCAAAAGGTTGTTAATTTAACCACCCAAAAAAAATTGCTACCAATAATGCCACTTTTCAATTCAGGGATTGATTTTGGTGCTTTTGACCCAAAAATATGGGTTTTTAGAATTAGAGTTC
This sequence comes from Picea glauca, assembly GCA_000966675.3. NCBI lineage: Eukaryota > Viridiplantae > Streptophyta > Pinopsida > Pinales > Pinaceae > Picea > Picea glauca. The sequence continues at coordinate 233,548 of JZKD02S0662792.1, read as the reverse complement.
TCACTTTGAGGTTATAATTCATGTTAAGTCACTAATTGTGATATAAGATGTGTCAAGGTCAAGTCCTTAAACTGGTAATATGTGATATGTTGGTATTTGATATCCTCACCAAGTTAAATATATTGTAATCTATATTTACAGTTTATCCTAATTATCACATATTAATAGTGATAAAGTCTCCAAAAATTTTGCATGCATAATTACATGAAAAATAATAATATTATTAACCCTTTAAAGTCAATATCACATTCTTAATTCTCAAAGCCAATATAACAACTAATAACTCATAATTAATATTTTAACAAGAATTTATTGTTTATTAACAATAATATTCACGTTAACATGAAGTAACCTTCTAAATTTCTTTATTATTCATTACACATGGATCAAAAGTTTCTCTTACCTTTTCATTAATAAAAATGTCTTAAAATAAGACTAAGGCTAAAACATTTGAAACGACAAATGGTCAAATGCAAATAAAGGCATTTTGAAGAATAATGTAGGATTTGAATTGTGAAGTATCATGCCATAAGTTTAGACTTCAACGTAACTCTCTTTTTTCTTAAAAATCAATTGCAAATATCTATTAATATGTTTGCATCATTGAAAATGGCATTTTTCTTAACAATCAATTGCAAAGTATTTATTAATATTTTTGCATCATGGAAAATGGCATTATAATGTATCCAATTGTTTGGATGGGTGTTGTTATAATCGACTAATATATCAATTTGAATGTGGAAAATATATGTGACATGATATACAAACTCAAACTCGTTCTATTATCATTAAATATTGAAAACATGAATGTGACTAATTTAAATATGCTTAGCAAAAATTAACTGCACATAACATAACATTCAACATAGCATTCACACAATAAACAACATAGTGATTAGATCACTTATTTTTCAAAAAAGATTACACAACTCACTACAAATGTCAAATGTTTCACCAACCCATAGACTTGGTTGCTCCAATTCTATTAGTAGCAAGTCACCCCCAAGCTAGGGTTATGAGTCCACAAGGACGGACATGCTCCTAGGGGTGTCTGCAGTCCACTGTAACAGCTCAAAACTCACTAAAACATAGTGACGTCACTCCTACAGCAATTTCATCCACCAAGATCTCTTCCCCATCAGTCTGCACAACCCAAGGGATTAGATTTCCTTCTTTGCATTGCAGTCCCTTAGACAATCTTCATCCCCTCTAGGGCTCCAGCATAGACCATCCAAGAATCTCACTACTGGGGGCTCAAGGAAATCCAACTACAACAGGAGTGCTCACACAACATTTACAAATGCTTTTCACGTAATTTCTCACCAGAAATCACTCATAGGAATAGCATATGCATTCTCAACAGATTACCATTTTCAACAAGTTGTTTTCAATACCCACTATTGTTGCCTACTCTCCAAAACTGAGTGGTTTTCCTCAGTTCTTGCTAATTGTCAAACTTCTCTTCTTCCTACTCGGATTTCCTCCTCTCCAATGCTTGATTGACTCTTACTCTTCCCCCAAGGATAATTACACTCAACTTGTGTTGTGATAACTAAGTGGGTTGACTTCCTCACCCAACCTCTTACATGAATTCAATGATTAAGTGCTTAATAATTCAAAGGGATAAATAGCTAATTGGCAAATTGATTAATGAAGGTGGCTTAAGACTCAAGGCATGTGAAAACTGCCCAAAACCCCCATTAAGCCCCCTCTCCTATGGAATCATAGCCCCCCATTACTCTGGTCCTTACCCATCTACAGCCAGTGGTATATTTCATTTTATTATTTTCAATGTACAATGTTTACTTATTACATCGTTTGGCCCCAACCATTCATAATATTTACAAATATACAATGTTACATTAGAGATCAAAATGGTGTGTTACGGGCATGGCTGAAAAAATATTTTAAGATGTAATACTAGCTTTGCAATAACTATTAAAAGTAGTCCCTATACAAAAGCATGATCCCTTGTATCTTCATAATAGGGCACGAATTGGAAAGATCATCATACCACCTTCCTTACTTCTAAATATTATAAAGAAATTTATATAGAACTCTAGTTCAAAATATTTATTAGAAGTACATGCTTTGGAAGTATGCTAAACCCCATGAAAATGCAATTCCTTGAAGGTCAGCACATAAATATTTCCTTTGTTAAGGTACAAACCAAATATGAAAGCATTGGGATCAAGTAGTTTTCCTTATTTGAAGGGTGTATGAAAATGATGTTTCACATTTCTTTGAGTATGGAGATGATGTTTCACTTATTTTTTGGAGGTGAATTGGGCATGAATGATATAGGACATATGCCTTGAAGCTTTCAAAATGTAAGATCAAATTATGAATACTTTCTAATAAAAATTACATAATGGCGATTTCCTATGCTCCCAAATATATGCAAAGTTGAAAGATGAGTGATCTATTCCCAAGGATGATTTTGGTTTGCACCATGGCCCTTCATTCTTGAGCATGTTTGAAGCAACACATGTTGATAGGTCTTCAAGTCTCATCACAATCAACGACTCACATACAACCCATCATCGTATCACAACATCCTTGCAATTTTCTTGAACATGTGCAACTAGTGCCTAATTTATAACTTTCCATTTACACCAATACAAGTGATATATCAACCTATCATTATACCTACCACTTCAAATCTAGATAATCTAGTCACCAATGATTTCTTGCAGTTTTGTGATTCCACGCACTTTCCTTTCTAGGTGATCAAAGTTGACCAACTCTACTCTAGCAATCAAGTTAGACTAAGTCATGCCCAACTACCCTCTTTTCAAAATTTAAAGAATTCATTGTCCTCATTTATTGTGTCCAACGTAAATCATTTGTAATCATCTCATTAGACTTATTTTTTATCACTCAATCATGTGAAATATATATACTTCAATTTGTAAATTGTTCCATAGTCTTAAATTGACTAGATTTGTAATCCTTTGCAAGAACGAGCTCTCCATAATTGTTTTCTCGACTAGAGTCACAATGATATTACACATTACTTCAATTTGTGTTACATGGTGTTGATTAAAGAAATAATTTGCATGATTTATCACACTCACTTACAAGGAAAATTGATTGTTTGGTTAACCACAAACATAATCAATCTAAGCTAAAATTACTCTCACATTTACAACGAACTATCTAGATTGACTTTAGGGATACTGCCCTAGACAAGGATTTCTCTTTTCTGCTTAGTCTGAAGTGTGAGACAAGGCCACTAAGGTGACAGTGGGTGGCTTGTCTGGTAGTTGTCTCTAGTCTCTCCTATTTATGGTTAGGAATTTTCCATCTATTGAGAGTTTGAATGGTAATAAGACATGTGTTTTGCTTCAAAGGTTGGAAAAAATGCTCGAAGAAAATATCATTAAAATATAATACCTTTTGCTCAAAAAGTTTGAAGAAAGTATGATTGATGGGTTGAAGGCTTGTGATTGATGAAATATTGCTTTGTAAAAAGAATCACAATTACCATGCACATGAAAATCATTGATGGCTTCTAATCGTATTTAGGCATCATCATCGCAAGAAGGATACCCATAATAAAATCATTTTTTTGCTCCTTGTCCTAGACCTATCCTAAAATCTTAATAAAAGGGTTGAAGGTACAATTATGTTTGTGTGTAATGGTGTATGTTTTTTATTAGGTTCTTGATGATCGTGTTTAACACACATTTTTACTTGGAAAAACAAAACAAGCATACAAATGATCATGTGCTCATGAAGTGCTTACAACTACTTATGTTGATTATAATTGCAACTAAGGATTAAACAATCATAAAGAAAGCAAGAGAGGACAAAGAGTTGTTTGTTCTTCTAATCTTCATAGAGCATTGTCAAAGTCAATAGGTTTTTAAGCAATTGGAATAAAAAAATTCAATCATTGAATTTTACAAATTGAAGGATAAGTCATTACACTAAATCATTAAATTGTACAAAGCATAGAGTTGCAAACAATTTCAAAATCAAAAATCAATTGTCAAAATTGTCAAAAAGACCTGCTTGAAATTGAATAAGGAGGCCTTACATTGCAATCACATTCAAAATGAAGAACACCTTGGGGTGCATGAAGGATAATACTCAACACCCTAAAGTTTTTTTTATGCGTATGAGCAAGTGTGACACAAACACAAAAGCAAGTGTGACAATTGCAAATCTAAAATGGGTAAAGGAAGGAAACATTCGAAAAATGTCAATCAAGAAATTAAAAAACTACATGACTCCTTGTAGGATTTGGGTAATTGGGTTGTTGATCTTCACAAGCAAATTGATCTGAAGGATAAACTAACCAAATCACTTCAACTAGAATTAATTGAAAGGAGCAAGAAATGCTAACAATGCAAATTGAGAACATGGTTGATGCAACTTGTGACATAAATGGCCTAATGCAAATGCTTGGTGTTACTTGTAATACAAATTACCTAATGCAATTCGTTGGTTTTACTTGTAATACAAATGACCTAATGAAAATACTTGATAAGGTGCAACAAACGATATGGTTGATGATTCAATAACTTGTTATGAAATGGAATCATTCATTAATAGTGAATTGATGAAGACAAGTCATGTTGAAGACGAGTCACAAACAGAGGATGTCAAAGCACAAAATGATACCAAAAACAATATAAGTGAATGTGAATTTGAATTTTCTTTTGAAGTCATAAAAAAGAGCATTGGCCTTTCCAAAATCATTATCGAACCTTGGGAAGAATTGCAATTTGACAAAAATTGATATGGCTTAGGATATAAAAAAAGACAACAACGTTTACATTCATGACTACTCCAAACGAGTTCAATTTGTGAGTGTAGGATTTCTTCCCAAAAATTTGAAGGGGCAAGATTCACATGTTTAACAAGATGATGCAAGAGTTAGTATGAGGTTGATAATACAATTGATGATAAACACATTGAAAAAAGTTGAGTGCCAACATTTTCATCGAGTTGTCCATATGTAGACAGAGTGTTTTGATCTCCATACTTGTCTTCATTATGGGAAGACAAATCATACTCAAAAAAATGTAAAAATAAGAAGAAAGGTAAATAGCAAATAGTGTTTTATGGTTGGATAAGTTCATGGCAATGACATTTAAAAGTTGAGATTTTGCATAGGTCTTACGATCAAGTTCAGACACAAATGAAAACATATTTGCATTGAGAAGTTACAAAAGCATATGGCTTGCAATCTCTTTGTTACAGATAATAATTTTGGGCATCACGTCCAATTCAAATTGAAAATTGACTCGTAATCCCTTGCGCCTTAAGAAGGTAAAGTACACAAATAAAATAAAATAAGTACTCTCTCGCACCTTAAGAGGATAGTATATCAATGAAGTGAAAATGGTTAGTGGTCAACCAAAACCACCAGATACATGGTATCTGGTGAAAATGGTTAGTGGTCAACTAAAACCGTTAGATACAATTATGAAAGAGCTATTGAAGAAAAGAAGACTCCAAAGCTCAAGATTGGATCCCTTCGACATACTTCTTACCTTTCAATTGACAAAGGGAATAATATTGATGAGAATTGTTAGATTTCAAGTTTCGACAACAGCAACATCAAAGTTTCAAAAATTTCAACACTTGTGATAAATTGATAATTGGGATATTGATTAACAATAATTGTGTCATTTTCTTAGAACAATATTGTGGACTGTTTGTTCACCTTGATGGTCATTAGATCTAACATTGTTGCTTGGCATTTCCTTTGGTTGTTAGGCATTTAAAAGGAAGGGTCATACTTCGTTGATTCATTTTTCATAATTCATTATCATCAGTTATTGGAATTCACATCAAAGAACAATTACAAATATTAAAACTCACATGTTCAAAAGTTGGGATTTTCTAGATTCTCAACATCAAAATTTGATTATTTTTCAAACACATCTTCATCAAAGCTCAATTCAGAAGTTACATATTGAATGTTGAAATGATACCAGTTTATGCACTAGTTCTTGTTGTCTTGCTGGTATAATTATTCAAATCTACGAATGAAGTGGGCATCCTTAACCTGTGAATCCCTAGACAATCACAAAGTCCTAGATCACCTTTTATGTGAGTTGTCACCCTTATCTTTTGATGATGTGTCATTTTCTTATGTTATGTATCATTGCAGAGTTTAACAGGTTTACTATGTAATAAAGTCACTTTATGCCTTTCAATTATGCTCATGTTCACTTTTTGTGTGAAATGGTCTATCCCATATAAGTAAAAATGACTTGCTCAGTAAACAATGATATATAAGTAGGTAAACTCCATGGTAATAAGAGCATTAGTGATTCACCTTAAAATTTTAAATATTTAAAAAAATATATCACCAAACATTTTTTAGTTGGCATTTTAAGAAATAGTAAGATTCACCAAGATCTATACACTTTAAAATAAGTATAGATCCTTTAAAAAATTCCTTGCTGATATTTGTGGGGTTGTGGGGTTAGTATACTCCTCCTCATATTGAGACTAGCAAGGCACATATAGACTGGGCAGGGCAGATGGATATATTTCTTTTGGACTAGGCAAGGCACAGTGCAACGGGGTTAAACCAACTAGTAGATAGATTTCTTTGAGAGTAGACGGCCGACAAACGTAGACCTTCCTAACATAATAGCAACTTTAATTTTTTACCCATGGATTTTATTGCAACGGGGTTAAACAAACTAGTAGATAGATTTCTTTGAGAGTAGACGGCCGACAAACGTAGACCTTCCTAACATAATAGCAACTTTAATTTTTTTACCCATGGATTTTATTTCTTGCACCTGTAAACTTTGAATATGTTTATAGTAGTTTGGTAATTTGTAATTAAGGCAGTTAATGTCCTCGATGTTATTGCTAGTGGCAGTTACTTGTGAGACCCCTCTTTTTTTTTAACTTCCAGAACATATTATTGTAGTAAAATTTATGGATATAAAATGACATGAAGCTTATTTGTTAACAGAAATAGAATTTTGAACAAAATAAAACGAGTGACAGAATAGTAATAAATTAATATATCAATATATTACCATTTATGTATAGTGAATATATCCATTTACATATAGTAAATGTATAATCTCCACCATCATGAATCGTTGCTTAACAGTAAAACATATCTTAACATATCCACTGGATCACAGATAGCTAACAAGATATAACAGTTACCTCACTTGAAAGCACAACGTTAGATTCAATAGAGTTACATGTATAGCATTGAAAAAATATATTAGAAATTGACCAATCAGATTAACTAAAGCCCACAATCTGTACCACTGGTTACAGAAAACTTATCTTTTGAAGTTCCTTCCAACATACCAAGACAGCCAAGTCTAATATTGTTCAATCTATCAAATGCATTGGCACAGATACTATAATACTACAGGTTGAGAATGAAACTAAGACAGTAGTCTTTGGTCTTGAAATTCTAACTGTATATGCAATCCAATAAACACTGCAAAATACAAATGGCCCACATCGATTAAATTGATATACACACACAGAATAAATTGAATCCCAGGTAACAGATACCTGCCATATTCCCTTCCAAACAGGTACCAAAGGGAAGATACTAAGTCTCAACACGTGACAATAATAGAGTTCCAAGTGTTCCATCAACATCTCAACACATCCCTCGAATAGCAATGACGAAGTCTAAATTCTTCCGGTACAAATAAATCTGGCAAGACAGTCTTAACAGTGTCAAAGCTTTAAAAACTTTAATCCTAATGCTGCACGCAAACGGTTGGCTTCTGCAATTTCTGGGTCTGGATGGTCTGTTCCATCAGCTGCAGGCTCTTTCTTTTCTTTCTTTTCCTTCTTCTTCTTCTTCTGTTCATCTCGGCCACCAAAATGATCTCCTTCCAATGCATCTTTATCCATTCGTTTGTGGTTCTGAGGACTTGCACTACGGTGCCGCTTCTTATAACCGGATTGTGTGTCATGATCACGGTCTCTGCGATCCCTGCTTCTGCTACAACTACGTGATCGGCTGCGGCATCTTTCTCTGTCCCAATGTCTGTCTCTTTCCTTCTCACGTTCTCTTCTGTGATATTCCCTATCTCTTTCCCGGAGGTGGTCTCTACCTTCTCGCAAGCGATCACGATCACGATAATAATCTCGATCTCTGTCCCGATCTCTGTCCCTGTCCCTGTCCTTTCCTCTGCTACGATCATAATCATAGTCCCTATCATAATTACGATCTCTGCATAAAATTAATCATGAACAGTATAAGTAAATCTACACCAATGATATAATTGCTTTTAAACAAGTGCTGATTTGCTTATGCCTAGCAAATGCATCTATGGCAAAATTGGAAATAACACAGAATCAGCAGAAGTCCTCCTGCTTGAGCGATCAAATATAAACCAACAGCAATCAAAACAGGAGTCCTTTAGAACAGGTTAGCATGCAAAATGAAAAGAAAGGTATATGTCATGTGAATCTGTTTCAAAGATAATCTTCACTCCTATCAATTATTCAGATGTCGGAAGGAGAACACTAGGAAGCTGTATTTAGTCAATACTTTTTACTTATAGCAGAATGGGAGAGCAAAGAGTGAAAGAGAGATGATCCTTGTTACCCCCTCAGTCTAGGGGTAACTAAGGAGATCATGTCTCGAGGCCCACAGATAGTAGACATGGAGTGCCGGGAGCCAGATTGAGCAGCAGAGCCCGCAGGGTCCCTCCTATTCAGGTTGATCACCACTCATCACCAGCAGCAGAGCAGCATCCACTACATCAGCTTGGTCCCAGAGGACAACGAGTCTTGCTTCATGAGATAACAAGTCTGGTGTCACTTTAATATTTGAAGCATTTGAACATGTTGCAAAGAATAGTTTCTTGATTATGGAACGTTTGCTTGGAAATTATACATTTTGCCTAATGTCTCCTTGGTGGTTGTCATTGTATCCCAGCAAGTTGGTCACCCTCGGGAAAAGGGCTGCTACTGGATAGCCCCTTTAAGGGTCATCATGCCATTCCCATCCATACTTGCCACCTTCAATCCTTTTTCCCCTCCGTTTCCTCATCTTTTGGGTTTCCGGGCTCATTGACCCAAGAAGGGATTGTACCTCATTTCATGGGAAGAAGGGGCTAAAGGCCCAGAGGTGTTGTAGCTAGCACAAGTTAAAAGCCAATCATTAACCTTCAAGATGCTCACCCTAAGGTCCTGAGAGCAATGAAGCGCTACTCCATAAAAATCGAGGACCTTCTAAACATATAACTAATAAATGTCCCGCTTGTTGAGGAAATGCAGTTTGCGATGTCCCTTATTTTCCATTGCATATGGCACTTTGTGTGTTTCTAACTTCAAGTGGCATTGCAGTACTCTTTACTTTCCATTGCACATAGTACTCAATGCTTTGGACCATAATCAATTAATGGTAATAAAGGGATTGGAAAAATGTTGCATCGCGGATGAAAGGCAGCACACCCTCTACAAAGGCACCCATAAATGAGACAATATGAACCCTTGTATATCAAGACCCTGTACCTAGAAGTCTCGCCCCATTCCATCTCATATTCATTACATGACTTAGAAGGGGTCTTCTTGGGAAACATCCTTTGACTTGGGGATTGGCCTACCCAATAGGGCACCATGACACCCCTCCCATACCTAAATTAGGCAAAATTTATAAGGTCTTTGAGCGTTTGTTTAATTTGAAAAGGGGGGTTTAATGCACATGTTTGGGTGGTTCTCTTATTAGATGTGGCTTACTTGGCATGATTCATATGACTTGTGGATCTTTGGAGGGCGTACTTGTTTGTTTTTGCAGGACCTTGCCCACAAGATGGATGCTAGACCCCACGTCTAAGGCACCATTTGATGATGAGCATTGCACCTTGATGATGGAATATGTTGCCTTTGGAAGCATCTTGGCATGACTAGATGATGAGACTCCACCCTTCTCCACTTGGACGATGGCCTTTGGAGGCCTAGATGTCATCCTTCTAGCCCTTGACGTCACCAAGGGGCTAGGGTTTGATGATTCACATGATGATTTGATGGGAGGAGGCACTTGACGTGGACCTTGGCACATGGAAGAATGACATATGGCCTTTGGAGGCCCAGCCTTCCACCTTTTCAGCCTAGACGTCACTTCCTAGAGCTCAACGTCACCCTCTTAGAGCATGATGTCACCCTCTTAGAGAATGACCTCACCCTTCTAGGGTTATATTTTGATGCAAATTTAATTTTTGTAAATGGAAAAGACAATTCAAGGGGTCGGCCCCAATTGAAGAGACATGACTTTTCATTGGAGTCTTTTGATGGCTAGGATTTCCCATATAAATATGGCAATATGTGTTAAATTATTGAGCTTGATTTAATATGCAGATTATTTTTTTTATTTCTTCAACACTTTGATTCCATATTAATACATTTCAACAAAACAGAATCATAATTGAATAGCAATAACCATGTAGATCCACATGCATGCACATCAACAACACATATACCCTGGGGAAACCCTATACAGAGAGAAAAACACCAGCAAACAATCTTCCTTTATTGCAAGTAAAATGTAAGATCATGTACAATAAACCACCATGAAAAGTACCTGTGTGACCAACAAACAACAAAAACTTCACTGTCCTTTACTGCTGATATAAACCAGCACTATTGTTGTCTTTTATTGCTGATATACACCAGCACTATTGTTGTTATAAACTAGCACTATTGTTGTCTGTTACTGTTGATATACACCAGCACTTATTCATTGTCCTTTACCCACTGTGTAGAATAACAGACAACACTGCCCTCTCTTGATCACTGTGTAACACAATAAACAGCAGTACTTTACTCCTTCACTTCCCTATCTCCTTCACTCTTGCATTGCATAATTGAATAAGGAAGAGGGGTCGAACTTTGTGTGTATAAGGCACAGGAAAGTGAACTCGAATTAGTAAGAGCTTGCATGTCTTTACAACTCGAATTGTAACTTGACTAAACTTTGCATGACAACTCGCCATGCAACTTGACATGCATGCAATGCAACTCAACATGCAACTTGACATGCATGCATGCAACTCAACATGCAACTTGACATGCATGTAACTTTAACATGCAACTTGACATGCATGCAATGCAACTCAACATGCAACTCTAACATGCAACTTGACATGCATGCATGCAACTCAACATGCAACTTGACATGCATGCAACTCTAACATGCAACTTGACATGCATGCAACTCTAACATGCAACTTGACATGCATGCAACTCGACATTTACAACTTGAGTTAGGCAACTTGAATTAGACATTCAACTCGACTTTATTTTCATGGTGGATAAGGTTACACGTGCCAACGCACTAGATCAATACATTTACATTATTTGCATAAGGAAAATTGTTTGTTCTAGCTCATAGGAATTGTACATTCAACCTAACTTTTGCTAGATGCCTTGACTTTTGCTCATGGCTCACAAGGCTTGACTAGGCTCACAAGGCTTGACTAGGCTCACAGAAGTTGTACGTTCCCCCTGACTTTTGCACCAGTCTGTCTATGCTCACAGAGGTTGTATGTTCCCCCTGACTTTTGCACTAGACTGTCTATGCTCACAGAGGTTGTACATTCCCCCAGACTTTTGCAATAGACTTACATCTTGACTTTTATCTTAGACTTACAAGGATTCTTCCTTTGTCTTGGCTAGACTCACAAGATCATATAGCATCTTTTGGTTTGACTCAAAGGTTGTACGTTCCCCCTGGCTTTTCTCAATACCTCACAAGACTAGTTGATTCTCCAAATCTCCCTGGCTAGCCTCAGGGTGGCCCACATGGCCTCTCATTGGATAATGACTGTCGATGCTGCCAAATTTAACAATATGGCTAGCCAAGACTCATTTGATCATCACATTCCTCTCCATTGTGAGAGCACTAAGTCTGAAAATTTCTCCCGATAGGGCTATCTCTCTCTTCTACACTCATGTGACTTGCTTGGAGGATCAATTGTGGATGTATTTCGCTGATTTTTTGGATGGAATTTCTGCAATTAGGGTTTATTCTTGTCATATCTTGGTGAAGTAAGTAAATTTCTACAATTTCATTTCATGTTATTGAATGTTTATGCTAAATTTTACTTGTTCATATTGAAGATTTTGCTTGGTAAAACCCTAAAAGAGGAGCATAAGTGCTTCCTCCTCTCACAAGGTTAAATTCATCCATAAATTTGTGAAGGAATTCCTACCTAGGGTTAAGCTCCTAAAGCCCTAAATTGCTAGCACTTTAGGAGTTTGATTCTAGACTTGTTTCTAACTTAACTCAAGAACTTAAGAAAGGAGAAAAGGTTGTTAGAGCCCAAAAGTGCTTGCACTCTAGCAACCCTTCTCTTTAAGGCTTGAAATCTAAGGCCCTGATGTGCTAGCACCTTAGATTTCAAACCCTACCTCTTAGATCTTGCTACTATCATTCTCCAAACATATTGCATTGTTGTTGTAAAAGACGGCATAGCCCCAAGGCACTAATCAATTAAGCTCTCTTGTGGTGAAAGTGATCGACAAACTCTCAATTTTCACTCTCAATCTTTCTACTAACTTTACTAACCCTAACTTAAGCTAATCCACTAATATAGTTACCGCTGTTGCAAAAGTTTGCTACAGCCATACTAACATACACTAATTCGCTGCATACATTGCTCTAATAGTAGCTTAGCATACCCAGAAATTGCATCTAATGATTGGACAATGTTCTAATGAGCTAATACTAAGTTTTCATGGTAAATTGTTGCAATTCTGAAGTGTGATTCTTGCATCTGTTATAATTTATCTATTGTTGTTGTACTGCTGTTAACTGCTGCAATTTTATGAGAGACATAGCATCTTTCACTGTCTAGTGTCTTAAAGAGGTATTACTTGCATACTTGTACTTGGAATTGATTATGTAAATGCTATAAA
>JZKD02S0662792.1:189920-203260 GCA_000966675.3 Picea glauca | reverse complement strand
CCCCGAAACGATTTTTACAACATTGCTATTTTTCCCTAAATCTAACAACTTGCATACTTGTACTTGAAATTGATTATATAAATGCTATAAAGTGTTCTTGTTCCAGGCAGGTACTCAAACTATCTTTCACCTCTTATTTCTTCTTGACCTAGACGTTAACTTACGTGATCTAGAGAGGGGGCAGTAGGCTTGGCTATCAAACTTGCTACTTTGATCCCTTAAGGTCACTAGGGAAAACTCCCTTGTGGTGGACCTCCTCTATCACTAAAACGAAGGGATTTCTTACTAAGGTGACAATGGTAGGATATTCTATAGTTACGCAAAATTTGGTGATCTAGTCTTGGGCTTTGCACAACTACAGATCCTGCAAAAACAGTCCTAATAACATGGAACAAAATCCTCAACAAAGGATATACCACTTTGTTTTTTAAGCTTGCAACTAAGATGGCATCACATGGGCAACAATCACAAGGATGGGACCCAAAAATAACATAGGACCTCTAAGCAGTGCTAGTCCCAGAGTGAGGTAGGATGTTAGTATCAAAGAGATAAAAAAAAGACCATCAAAGAAAACCAACAGCAACCCTGCATAAACAGGCTAGCATGCAAAAAGAATAGAAATGTATACGTGATGTCAGCTTCAGTTAAAAGCATGCTTCTATTTCGAAGATACACAAGTCTATAGTAAGAAAATCCATACACAAGTCTAGAGTAAATATAGCTATAAACAATTGGATAAAGAAGTCGACAGAATAGTATGCTCTAAGCTGCTATTGCATTTGCTATGGCATCAATTAAACTCCCTGCATGTCTTTTCATAAAGCAACGAGGCATGAAAACACACTTCAAGTAAATGCACATGGAAACTTTTAAAATTCAAACGGAATACTTTGTTTGCCGCATAACACTTTTAACTATCCCTGCCAGTGGATAGAAACCTGTCATCATATTTGATTTATAAGAATGTGTGAGTAGTCATTGACTTTGAATGAGATGACAGTTACCTTCTAAGATATGGGTAAGGATAAGTGCCCTTGATTAGATGGCTCTTCGTGCAAATTCTACAAGGAAACTCAGGATTTTTTTGGCCCAGACCTACTTCTAGTTTACAAGGAAGCTGTCAGAAAGCAATCATTGAGGACAAGTATCAACAAATGAATTATTCGCTTCATCCCCAAGCCTAGGCACTCTGAGATGATCACCAGTTGGAGACCCATCACCCTCCAAAACATTGGCCAAAGCTTTGGCCCTAAAGGTGAAGCACATTCTGCCCAATATTATTCATCCAGAGCAGATAAGGATTTATCAGAGGACAGTTTGTTATGGATAACATCATAGCATTTTAAGAAGGCATGGAGTTGGCCAAGAGTTCAGGCCTTGACACTCCTTTTCTAATGATCGACTTTGAAAAAGCTTATGACAGGGTTGAGTGGCCCTTCATCTCGGCCACAATCAAAGCTCTGAGCTTGGTGCAAATGAAACTCTGTTCGCAGACGTCTTGGCCTCCCTTTTCATTAATAGATGCAAGTTAGGAGAGGTGGACCTTTTTTGTTCAATCTACCAAGGATGTCCTTTGGAACATGCCCTATATATGATGGCAGCTGTAAGTTCTGGGATATTTGATTACTCACAAATTGGGACAAGGACTCATTTATGTGTTATCCTCTCCCTGATCCTGAAGTTGGGCAACTGATTAATGTGCACTTGTGGATGACTACTTCCTCACGATCCCTGAGGAGAAGGAATCAGTAGACCGTACTATTCCTATGGAATGCCTTCGGACTTTTAGTGCCCCATCCAAATCCAAAATTCAATGGACCAAAACTGAATGCTATAGGCAAAGTCCCTGTCACATTGTTGATTGGCTATTAGACCAAGGGTGGTCCTAGATTCAACCTGGGCAATTTTTTTAGTTTCTAGTCATCCATTTTGGCCTTTAAAGCTTTGCCTAAGGATTTGTAAGAAATGTTTTTTCAAAGGGTGCTAAAAAAATTGAAAAATGGTGAACAAAACCCTTAGCCTTGCCAATAAGGGTTCAATCTGCACCAAAATTGGCTACAATGCATATTTACTAGTCCATTTGGGCTCGCTTGACTAGTGCTTACCAGTGGTGAGAAATGTAGCTCGAGTAGAAATTTTTTGCACAGGTTTAGTGTGAAGTGAGAAACGTAGCTTGAGTAGGAACGTTTTGCACAGGTTTAGTGTGAAGTGCAGGAAGTGGTTCAAGACATTTCTTTGGTGACCACCTTGAAAAGGTGATCACTAATTCTATCTTGTAATTTCACTTCAAAAATAAAAAACAAAAGCAAAAGCCTAATGTTTTGAGGTCAACTAGTCTTAGCCGTACATCTCATAATTGAGATAGGTGGCAGCTGGATCAAGGAGATTAATTATCCTCTCTCAAAGCATGAATAGGAGAAGATAGGAGAGATCTCACACACATGAGAAAAGAGCAAGAGATCTGAAGGAAGAAAGAGTACATCCGGAAGAGAAGAGCAGATCTCCTAAAGAGACTGTCAAGTAGAGCAGGCCATACAGTGCAAACCACTGCTGTCACCGTCTTTTCTTCATGCACAAACCGTACATCTTAAGATCTGGCCATACACCTTCAGATCTGGCCATACAATGTATTGTTGGAATGTGCTTCAGTGATTGAAAGGGAAAATGTGCAATTTGTTGTCCAAGAAAAGAAAAAATAGAGCAGACTGTACTATTGTAGTTGTACTTGTACCCTCTTTTCACAGGTCATACACTTGTTTGAGGTGATTTTATTGGCGGTACAACTGTTGATTCAACGCAGGCTGCAGAGGTCACCTTGTAAGCTTTGATCAAAAGAATGAAAAGTTGATTTGAAGGAGAAATCTGTGTGTGTGTTTTATTTCTTCTGCTGTTCATTTTTCAGCTATTTGTGTGATTGATGCAATGTTCATAAATTTAAGTTTACGTCGTTAAATAAATTATGGTGATCCAGGTGGTATCAGTGGCCACCCACCTCTTCCACTGACTTAACGGTTCTCTATCTTCTTGGCAATTTTTCTACAGTTTTTCGGGTCCCAAACTTGTGTGGCCATTTTGAAGCCCTAAACGGTGAATTTTGGACATTCGGGTTGCCATGGTATGACATGCCCCTAGCAATGGCCGACGTGCCATGCCCCAAAAGTTGTAACCCCCGGATAGTTCTTTCCAACGAGCTATCATGCGCCCCAAACAAAGATCGTATGCAAAATTTGTGCCCCCGAAAATTTGACGTATCAACTAACCACCTTGGGGTCCGCAATACTTTTGGCATTTCATCTTCTAGGGTTGGGGTTTTGATGTTTAGGATTTTTGCCTCTTTTTTTTAGGCTTCATGATAAAAGGCCATTTTCAAACTCTTTGGGCAGAGCCGACATCTCTTTCTCTTTAGAGAAAGGCTACCACCATTCTAGCCAATTTGTCTTTTACAGTATTCTGCTATTTTATTCATTAATAGAAGTTGGGTTTTACAGTATTTTTATGTTCTTTGCTATATTGTTGTTTGTATCTCATTGTGTTCTCAATATAATCTGGATCAGTGGTATCAAAGCAATCTTCTCCTTGTTATTTCTCAATGCATGTCCCCGACGAGGTCAAGGATAGAGAGTTGGGTCTCAAGCTAGTTTCACTTGGGGACGACCACTCTCGTCGGCCCAAGCAATCTCCCATGGTGAAAGAAAGGAGAGATGACAAAGCATGAGATCCTTTCAAAATGTTGCTCGAGGAAGCCCTTGCATGACAACAAAACGAGATGATGGACAACTTTGCCCAGATCCTTCAACGACTATGTATGGCAAGCGAGGCACCTTCAACAAGCAACCACTTCAAAGGTGCAACACCCTTCAAGGTACAAGTTAACTTTGATATCCCCTTAATTGAAGGACAAATAGATGCAAATGCTTTGGAGAAATGGTTAAATCTGTTAGAAGGGTATTAGTCTATTCAAAAAAAAATCGACACTAAAAAGATCACCTTCGCTCTCCTTAAATTCCCCCCCATGTCAAAGATTGTTGGGAATGTTACTGGGAGGAACATAACGAAAATGAGTCTATGGAATTCAAGACAGGACCCACTTGGGCGGCCTTTGTTAATGCCCTCAAGGAGTTCTACCCTATCGAAAACTATGATGACCAATACACGAGATGGAGGACTCTGCATCGGGAAAGTGACCACACGGTGCCAGAGTACACTAACATCTTCCATACCTTACACTCAAAGTTGGGTATCGGAGACTCCGAGCAACACCTGGTTTTGAAGTACCTCAGTGGCCTACACAGGTACATCCAAACAAAGATAGATTTMTTGGACATCTCCTCATTGGGAGCTAGTTATCAATATGTTGTCAAAATCAAGCAGAAATTTATGCAGCAAAATAAACGAGAGTTCGGGTCTGCAAATCTACAACAACATAAGCATGRAAAAGGTATCCCTTACYCACRGAACAAGAGACAAAGAAAGGAAGGCCAACCTCAAGAGAGTCAGTCCAAGCCGCAGGCAAAGAAGGGTAACAAGAAGACGAAGGACACTAGAAAGTGGTGTGAGTTCCACAAAAGCCCATAGCACAACACTAATGAATGTTGCTCAAAACAATCACTGTTGGCCAAGATTAAATCAAAAGAGTCGAACCCCGACTCAGACTCTAATTTGGAGTAGGATAAGGGAAAGTGGATCATTGATGTGGAACCTAGTGCTACCATCGCAACCGCAAAGATCCAACTAGACAAGTCAGAGGAGCCTGAGGAAGGGGAGCACCTCTTCCATTCACAGATGTGGGTGAAGGGAACCCCACTGCATTTTCTTGTTGACAGTAGGAGCCAGAAGAACTTGATCTCGACCGAGGCCATCAAGAGATTGAAGTTGTCAACGATGCCACACCCCCAACCAAACACCATTGGTTGGTTGAGCCAGAGACGAGACCTTTGCGTCAGCCAACAATGCCACTTGTCCTATGGCATTAAGCCCTTCAAAGATGAGGTATTGTGTGATGTTGCCCCACTCGAAGCTTGTGATGTTCTTTTAGGACAACCTTATATGTGGAAACATCATGTTGTTTATGAATCTCGACCCCGTAGTATCATTATCACTCTCGAGGGTCACCCTACCGAGTACCCGAGGTAGTTCTGACAACTATGATTTCATTGATTTCAGCAAAATGGTTCCGAAAAGTAATCTCGCAAACTATGAAGTTTGTCCTCTTCATGGTTCGGTTAGAAGGGGAACGAAAGGTCATTGCGACCACCACAGCTTTAACACGGGGTCTCTCTACATAGCAGAAACAAGTCGACAAGCTTGTAGAAGAGACCTCTTCACTTCACCTATAGGTGTGCCTATGCACTGTCAAGTCAAACATCCCATTGAGTTGATACCCGATACTCCCTTGCCAATGGACCAATATACAGATGCTCCCTTTTGGAGAATGAGGAAATAAAGTGTTAAATTCATGAGCTCATCCCCAAGGGCCACATTCGACCAAGCTCCTCACCTTGTTGGAGCCCAATTGTTTGGTGAAGAAGAAGGATGAAATGTGGCAGCTTTGTATTGATTATAGAGCCTTGAATAAAAACGCTACCAAGAACCGATACCCAATCCCCTGGGTTGACGATATTCTTGATTAGCTCAAGGGTGCCAAGTTCTTCAACAAGATCAATCTAAAGTCGATCAATCACCAGGCTCCGATAGAATCAACTAATGTATGGAATATAGTATTCAAATCTAAAGAAGGCCTCTTCGAGTGGTTGGTCGTGACTTTTGGCTTGACTAATGCTCCATAGACATTCATGAGGATGATAGATGATATCTTGCAGTTGTTCACAAACTCTTTCGCGGTGGTCTATTTAGATGACATCCTCATCTTCAGTCGAACCTGAGTAGAGCACTTGCTGCACATTCAGCAAGTCCTGAGCACCTTATGGAAACACAATTTATACGCCAACCTGGAGAAATGCTCATTCGGCATGCAGAGAATCCAATACGTAGCATACATCGTGGATGAACATGGGGTACATGTGGACCCAGGCAAGATCCAAGTCATTCGCAGTTGGCAAACCTCGACAACTCTGACAAAGCTCTGCAACTTCCAAGGCCTCGCCAACTTCTATCGTAAGTTCATGTTGGGGTTCTCTCATATAGCTTGGCCCTTAAGTCAAATGACCAAGGGGGGAGCTAAAACCAAGTACGGATGGGTACACAGTACGGATGGGTACAATAACACTCAATGCCTTGTAAATTTGTTGAATTGTACAGATGGGTCGGGCAAGTAGGGCAGTGACAGTACAGTTGTCGGCTAGTGTACAGTTGTGTCCTATATGGATCTTCACGCTCATAATAATATTTTTTTTTCTTTTATTTTTTTCTATTTTTTTAATCTTTTATACGCTTATTATTTTTTATGATATATATATATATATATATATATATATATATATTTTTCCTTTTATATACTTATTCTTTTTTTATGATCTAGCAACAAAATGTCTTTCTTCAATAGATTTTTAAATGGCCAAAAGTCGATGTGTTCGAGAACCAAAATTAGAGAAACTATGAAAACTGTAGTTGTGGCCAAAAGCCAATAGATATATGTTGCCAAGAGCAACGAAATTTGACCAAATGTTTGGCGGCCAAAACACCGGAATGAGATTTCACTCTGATACCAAATGTAGTGAACCAACTCGATTCACTTATATAAACATCCAATGTAAAAAGGACAATAGGTTAAAATCCATATAGGACAAGTAATAAATAATTGAATAAGATATAATAGATTGAGATGATTACAATGAGAATGTGCGCCCGTATATATACCCACACAGGGGTGCCCTTTCATGACAAGTCGTGATCCTTCATTATGAGGTGTCTCTTCACTGATAATTATTAATTATTGATTTATTGATTATTTTTATTTATATTTTATATTATAATATATATTTATATCTATGTTCGTTACATATTGTCTATAGATATCCTCTCTAATAATCTTATTCATCCCCTACTTAGCTAGTAGGGGCTAGGAACATGCATCTAGAAAATATCTAGACAGGGGGATACGGTCCATCAAGATACCAATAGAAATTGTAGACAGGTGGCCTCTACAAACCAACAATAAACCCAACCAGAAGAACTGGTAGTGGCAATGGCCTCCAAAGAGCTATATGTGAGATAAAAATAGTACTCCCCGACGGTTCTAAAAAGCACCATACCCAATGCAAAAGGGAAACCAATCTTGGGATGGTTTCAATCCAGAAGGGGTGGATCGCAAACTAAACCTGAATAATGTGCTAGGGAGGTGTCCTCTTTCTTCCGATGATGCAGCAAAGCATGAGGACCTAAACTCTCTATGTCATGACCTAGTTTGACTCAAGTGAACTAGGACCTTAAATCTCTGAGCCTTAAAGAACTGTGAACTTAATAAGGTTGTCCATGAGGTCCATCTTGGACGGAATGCCCTGAAAATGGTTCCAATGCACTATCTCTCGAGGAAAGTGAGGCAACCGTAGCTCTTATTAATCTAAGGCTAGAGGGCTTTCCTCCAACCAAATCTAGGTTTTGAGAATTGAACTCCCAAGAATGTGTAAGCCATGGTGATCTCGATCTCCACTTACTAAAAGTACAAATGATAGTCTAAAAAGGCATCATTCGACCCATTGAAGCACATAACCTTGGTTTTACCAAGATCGACTGTCATCTAATGAAGATCACAGAAACTAGATAAAGCATCAAGCTATATCTATAAACTTGGTGGTGGCCAAGGGGACCATGTCGTCTGCAAAGAGAAGGATGGAAATCAAGAACTGGTGGAGAAGACAACCATCCTTGGGCTATATATGCTCATGTAGAAAAGACTCCAACCCACCTATGTATATCCCAAATAGTGTAGGGGAAAGAGGGCACCCTTACTTCACTCCAATGGTGCTCTAAATAAAATCAAATACTCCATGTGTTGTGCAAAGTCTAACAAGAACGAACTCATAGAGATGCATAAAAATTGTGATAAGGATCTCTAAGATACCAATGTCTTTAAGTAACTAGAACATGGCTTCCCTAGGGGCCAAGTCAAATGCCTTTCAAGGTCAACAAAGAAATAGAAGATATTCAAAGAGCAATGCCTCACCTCCTCAACGATGGCTCAGAGTGTGAGGATATGATCAATGGTTTGGTCCTATGGCTTGAAACCTACCTATACTCTAGTGTGAAGATGTCTCATATCAAGCTCCCATGGTAGTTGTAGATGAAGGGTAGTAGCATAGAGCTTACAAAGAGTGTGGCCTACCTTGATCATCCAATAATTGTTCGGATCAACACTAGACCTTGATTTGTTGATCTGGTGACTAGTATGGACTCTGGAGGGATCATGACTATGGAAAGCCTAGGAAAACCACATGGTTAAATAAATCCACAATGCAGTCAATAAGAACAATCTACCATGTTTGAAAAGCTCAACCTAGAGGATAGAACCCATTCTCATCTATCGTCGTGAAACAAGTAAAGAAACTAGACTTGTAGGATGTCATCATGGAATATGGATGCATCAACCCCAAGTATAGGCCACAAATTCAATGGGCGTTTGAACAACACCAAAGAATATGTGGATCATAGCTAGACCAAAATCCACTGGAGCATGCTAAGAGAAGGGTAACAATAATGATGGTTGTACAATCGCAAGTAGGGGACAAAAAGGCTAGTGCAAGGTATAGGTGCATGTATTGAGGACAAGGTTGACGGAAGGGCATATTGTACAAGGCATTGGTGCATAGTACAAATGTAGAGTATAGGTTCAAGTTTTAAGTCGCTTCTTTCTGCTTCATAAGATCAACTCAACTTGGCAAAAGACTCTACGACACTTTGTTCTAGTCCTTAGGTCTCTAGGAAGGGATGTCACTTGTATGTCAATCAATGTGACCATTAAGGGGCTGTGTTTGAATTAGGCTATTAGTCCTTGTGTGAACAAAAGAAAAAAAACACTACTTAGTAATAAGGACAAAACTGATTGACATATGTGGTGTGTCATTTAGAATATGATAGACCCCAAGGATTGAAAGATCACCAAGAATATCAAAAGTCAAATTATTGTTGAAAGCTATAGCTCGGGATGTCCTTTCATATGATAATGCCTAGTATGAAAGGGACATTAAAAAGTCTCTCATGTAAATATCATTTTATAAAAGGAAAAGTGGTCATAACTTTATTTTATAAAGTGATTTTATATTTTAAAGTGAAAATGACATTTTGTATTATTTAATGACTTTTAAGTGTATTTAATGAGAAGTTAAATCCTAGCCTTCAATGATGAGAGTGAATCTCATTCATTAGATTAAAATAAGTTAAGTAGGTTAGAGTTAGGTAATTAAATGAGTTAATATAAAATGTATTTTTTTCTTGAGAGAATGCATTGATTATTATTGTGTGAGGAACAGAAAAACATTCATGAGAGCATTGAATGTGAAAAGAGAGAGAGAAAGAGGGTTTGAAGAAGAAATTTCTGAGGAAGAAAAGCTAGAGAGAAGGCATATTTCTTGAGAGAAGAAGAGTGCAAATACCAAAACAAAACAGCAGAAATAATTTGCAGATTGTACAGGCATTGAAAGAACAGTCCGTACAGTGAACTCTGAAGATCATACAGTACATCTTTGTGTACAGAAATCAAGGCTGATATCTGGCACAGTTCCCAAGGAAAGTTTTGCTGAGTTCTGAAGTCGTACAGC
The DNA here is from genome assembly GCA_000966675.3 of Picea glauca. Classification (NCBI taxonomy): domain Eukaryota; kingdom Viridiplantae; phylum Streptophyta; class Pinopsida; order Pinales; family Pinaceae; genus Picea; species Picea glauca. The sequence goes on along the minus strand of JZKD02S0662792.1, from coordinate 193,547 downwards.
GGGTATGAACAGTACAGAAATATTCTGAGTGCATTTTCTGACTGTATTTTGCTAGTACAGAGGGCTGTACAGCCATTAATGTCTGGTATATTTCCTGAGATGAAGGAAAAGGCAAACATTTAATGCTGTTGGTATCTAGCTGCGTAATCATTAATTTCTGAGAAGATTCATTATAAATCTTTTTCTCTGGGTTTTCCCCTTGGGGATTTTTGCCCTGGGCTTTGCCCCAAAATCATTGTGTCATTAAATGTTGTCTCTGTCATTTATATTCTGCTGCAAGTTTACTTAGCACGGTATTTTAGCTTATAGTTACATTAAGAAAATGTATAAGAAATGCATTAATGGGTTTAACTATTGAAGACTAAAATCATTATGTGCCAAGTGTTTGACAAAATCATTGAATGAGACATTTATTGATTTTGTGACTAAAAGTTAACAATTATGCCATAAATTGAAAGCCATGACCATAGTTGTCGATTTTTCCTGGTCTTCTTTTCACATAATAAAATTTTCACCCTAGCTTCTCTTCCATTTGTGATGTTGTGTGTGATGTTTTGCTTCTTTTTTGATGAGTAAATAAAGAGGATTTGGATTAAGTTGTAAAAGTAACCTTATTAAGTACTTTGTTTCTTCGGGTCCACCCAAGTTTGGTCAATGCACTTGCAATTGCTTATAGCCTATTACCCCAAGCAAAAAAACAAATAGAGAAAAGAGCATACTTTCCCTTTTATATTATTTCAGGTTACTATGATCATAACCACAAACAGTCAACACAATATCTGTGTGACTTGTCATGGTCCTTACCACCAATGAATTTAAACCTGTTAAGAGTCGTTCTATTCATTTATGTAGGAAGCTAAGTTGCATGACACCAGAACACAGGGACACCCAGATATAGGTGTCTAAGACAAGCATGTAGACTCCCTGAAACACAATACGAGGGAACACACAAACACAAAACAATTAATATTACAGAGATTAAATATGGAAATAAATATGTAATTTTAAACATTTACAAAATAGAACCACATCAATCACACATCAGGACACATTTAGTGATACACTCGGACACATCTGCATACCTTTTTTATTTTTTATAATCTTTTCGAATGTTTTAGAATTTTTTTAATGCCCTGAGTATCTAACAGATTGGAACATGTAATGACCCGCTGTCAGACATGCATGGAACATGTAATGACCCGCTGTCAGACATGAATGGAACATGTAATGACCCGCTGTCAGACATGCATGGAACATGTGCCTTCGCACAGGACACATCTCCCATGAGTGTCCAACACTCTAGCATCATAGGGTGTCCAGCAAACAGGATGACTGGACATGCCCTGTTTCCTAGGTAGGAAGTCAACCGATACCAGAGGACATTATTCCTTCAAACCTGTAGGAGTCACTCAAGATTGTTCTGCCTAATTTTAAACATGCAAACCCTGGACCACGAAGTTGCCCAAGTTTCCACTGCAGTTGAACTATGGATGAAAATTTTAACAACAATGTACAAACAGGTCAAGAGATATGTTTTTATCATATAATATGCACTATCATAGATGGATTACAGGCAAGAGATTCCACATAAACTTTATGCTAAGCAGAAAAAAACAGAGAACACGGAAGCATAATGCTATTAAACAATCAAAAAAGACTAGTTGACCAGAAAACATCACAGCTTGCATATTTATAAGGGATGCATTACAACAGCTCAAACACAGCAACTGATGCGTAAATCAAATGCAGAGAAATAAAGCTGATGAAAATAAACACAAGCTGATGAATTTTCTCAACTATTGAGAATTGAATTTCATCAAAAATAGTTTCATTGCCTCCCAAAGTTCTGATAGATCCTGTAGGTCTTACAAGTACACAAAAAACATGTAACAGTTCCAGATCATAAAGTCAGGGGTTGGAAAAGCCTTCAAGCTCTGATCACTTGTATATTTGGGATGAAGATTCTCTGTACTACTGTTTAAAGACTAATAAATATGGACAAGTCGCTGAAAAGATGCAAAAAAGTAAGCATGCAAAATGGTGAGAACCCACTAGAAAGTACAAATGGCCACGTGCAATTATATGAAAAAATGGCCAAGGTTCGATAAGATTAAATGTAATGTACCAATAGTATGGTTCATATATTCTGCAATGTTACTATAATCTAAAATCCTTACAACAAACATATTCAGAGTTAATGGTAAACAAAATCATGCATCAAGGATCAACAAATCGTCAACATTATAGCCACAGTAGGGACTATGAAAGATTCCAAGACTAGTGTCTTTACTCAGCCAGGGCAAAAAGAAAGAGAAGATTTCCTCTTTACACAATGTCTTACTACAACAATCATAATAACAGAAACCAACCGGAGCATTTGTGTGACCCATAATACTTCTCACTGCCCACTACCAGTGCAGAGAAACCTGTTAGAATCATTCTATTAATTTATGTAGGAAGCCAGTAGGTCCTAAAGGCCATTATTCATTTAAAGGCCTGAGGAATCACCCAATTCTGAACACGCAAACCCCAGAACATGAAGTTACCCAAGCTTCCATTGCAGTTAAACTATGAACGAAAAGTTTAATGCAATTTACAAACAGGCCAAAAGATAATGATTCATCATCATACATCTTTACCATCATTGCTGGAATATCAGTAAGAGATTCAGCATAAAATGTACACTAATTAGTAAAAAAGACCCAGAAACTCGGGAAGATGTGGATGATGAAATCAGAGAATTTAACGAGACTATCTTACCACAAAACACCAAAACTTGCATATGTAAAAGGGATGCCATACAGCCCCAAGGGTTAACAGAAACCAAACAGAGCATTTGTGTGACCCATAATACTTCTCACTGCCCACTACCAGTGCAAAGAAACCTGTTAGAATCGTTCTAATAATTCATGTAGGAAGCCAGTAAGTCCCAAAGGCCATTATACATTTACAGGCCTGAGGAGTCGCTCAAGGTTGCTCTGCCCAATTCAGAACATGCAAACCCCAGAACATGAAGTTTCCCAAGCTTCCATTGCAGTTGAACTATGAATGAAAATGTTTAATGCAATGTATGAACAGGCCAAAAGATAATGATTTATCATAAATCTTTACCATCATTGCTGGAATATCGGGTAAGAGATTCAGCATAAGATGTACACTAAAAAGTGAAAAAGAGCAAGAAACTCAGGAAGATGTGGATAATGAAATCAGACAATTTAATGAGACTATCTTACGGTTTACCACAAAACACCATAACTTGCATATGTAAAAGGGATGCCATACAGGCCCAAGGGTTAACAGAAACCAACCGGAGCATTTGTGTGACCCATAATACTTCTCACTGCCCACTACCAGTGCAGAGAAACCTGTTAGAATCATTCTATTAATTTATGTAGAAAGCCAGTACGTCCTAAAAGCCATTATTTATTTAAAGGCCTGAGGAGTAACTCAAGGTTGCTCTGCACAATTCTGAGCATGCAAACCCCAGAACATGAAGTTACCCAAGCTTCCATTGCAGTTGAACTATGAATGAAAAGTTTAAAGCAATGTACAAACAGGCCAAAGGATAATGACTTATCATATATCTTTACCACCATTGCTGGAATATCAGTAAGAGATTGAACATAA
>JZKD02S0662792.1:170206-181933 GCA_000966675.3 Picea glauca | reverse complement strand
GCAAGAATAGGGTAACCTAGAAATAGATGGATGAGATCAATCCAAATCAATGGATGAGATCACTCCAAATAAATCTAACTCAAAACCCACTTTTGGGTTAAGTTCCCTAAGTCTAATCATGTCTCCTCAAAATCACCAAAAAGGTAATTTAATGTTCACTTTTGCCAAAAGTGACCAAAATGTACTTTATCCAAAGTCAAAGTACAAATAGACATAAAGTACTAGAACAAAGTGCTATAAACCTTTCCACATGTGCTAAGGAGGACAAAACACATGGGGAACACCTCCCAAGGTACAAATCTCAACAGGATGATCGGCTCTCTTACAAAATCGTGATGCTAAATCATCAAGATAAGCCTCGACTATGTGTTTGAGATCGTGGAAAGCAAAAGACATGGCCCGCTGAAAAGCATCTCCGGCATTTTTCAGACCAAAAGGCATCTTCCGATAAGCAAATGTACCCCATGAACAAATGAAAGCGGTCTTGTGTTGGTCTTTGGGTTTTGATTTGTATCTGGTTGTATCCCGAAAAACCATCCATGAAAGAAAAGACCTCGCAACCTGCGCATTCATCGACTATCTGGTCAATAAATGGCGTGGGGAAATTATCCTTTGGACAGGCCTTGTTCAAATCATGGAAGTTCGTACATACGCGAATCGTACCCTGTTTTTTGTTGATTGGAACGGGATTTGACACCCATTGAGTCAATTGGACGAGGTAGATGAAACCAGCTTTAAGCAGTTTCTCTACTTCAACCTTAATAGATGAAACCAGCTTTAAGCAATTTCTCTACTTCAACCTTAATAGTTGTTGTTGCGTTCTTAGGATTAACCGGACAAAGCTTCTGCTGGACCGGCTTAGCGTCAGGATATGTCGTGATTTCATGTTAGACGATTCTTGGATCTATCCCTGGCATTTCCTCGTAAGACCAAGCAAACACGTCGCGTAATTCTTTAAATAAATCCTTGTAGATTCGAATCTCCTCGGGGGAGCAGTCCGCTCCGACGAAGACATTCTCCACGACGCCAGGAGTTATGGAGATATCAATAGGTATCGTTTTAGCGATGGTTGCCATATTTCCTTCAGCGTAAACTACGTGTGTAGCCAAAGGATTGATAGGACAAGACCTAGTTACATGTTTTATATCATGTAAATCTTCTAGTTTCTAACAAAATATAAATCTTTGTCTATATTTCATTTTTGTATGTGTAATTTTCATATATATATATATATATATGCGTGTCCTTCATGTGTTGTTTTCGAGGTCGTTGTGTCACGTGTCAAACACTCATATTTTCATGTCTTTCGTGCCCTGTTTCATCGTGTCAGGTGACTTAGCTTTTAAGTGATGCTTCTTTTCTCAACAATAATTACCTTTTCCTTTGATGCAATATACACTCTCAATGCACCTTTTCTCAATTAAAATAAGGTCTTGCAATGCCCCTCGTCTATCTAGTTAATTGTTAATATATATCTTTACCTTTTTCGACTTGGTATTATGATGTGGGTGTAGGAAATATGGGAGATTCACTTTAAATGGTTATATTAAAGGGAAATAAGGCCTTTCTTTTCCTATTAAGTTGACCCTTAATTGTATCCTTATCAATTTGTCTTAACCTTTAAATTCTTAAATGACACTTCAATTTAAAAAACTTTAAACGTTTCCTTGATGCTCCTTCAATAACTTGACCTAAGGCTATAATGTATATGCACCATATGATATAGATAGTGGCGTCATTTTTGTTGGGGTGGCAACCTTTAGTTTAATTTTCCTTTGTATTTCCACAACCCTGAGATTCTTTATAACCTTGTTATCCTTCAGTTCACTGTGTAGCAAAACTAATGCATTAATTTTATAATCCAATCGGCAGCTCTACTACATGCGATCACAACTGACATGCCCACGCAGACCATCCAATATGACACACCCAATCAGCGTTTTGACTTCTGTTACTTAGACAGTCCCCTGAATTGTTTATCAACCATGCCTAAAGTGGCAGCACGATTGGCTGCTCACGGTTTGGAATTCCCGCAGTAGGTGGAACCGGTCAATGTGACCTCCACTACATCTATGCTTTCATCTAATTCAGTTGCAAGGAATTTTAAAAGATAATTGTTTGTGCCAAAGGTGGACTCTATAGGTTATTCACTCTGTTCCATGCAGAATTTCAAATATTTGATGATAAATTTTGTGTCCTTGTCTTATTTCTCCAGCAAGCTTTTTACGGTAGATTTTTATTCTTCATTCACTGTAATTTTCGATGGTTTCAGTAAATGTTGGCAGCAGTCAATCTTCACAATTTCAGTGTATGGTAGTGAAAATCTTCAATTTGCAAAAGATTTCCTGGTTTCTTTAAGCTTGCAGCAGAACGATTATTTCTTCACATCAATTTCTGATTTTTTTTAAATGGCAAAATGCCCTAGCGTAGTCAAGGACCCGGAGTTCTGAACTCTGAAAAATTGAGTGGCCAAAGGCCTGCAGTTATGTTGCTAAGACAACACAATTTGACCAAAGGTCCCGTGGCCAAAGGCCAGGATCAGACTGCTCTGATACCAAACGTGACGAACCAATCCGGTTCAGTTCACACATCCAAAATATTTGGAACAGTATAACGAAATCCATATGGATAAATTATACATTGAATAATAAATGTATGAAAACGATAGTATGAATGATTACAACTGGGAATGAGGGCCATATATATACCCATGCAGCGGTGCCCTTTCTTTAAGAGACATGACCTTTCATTGAGAGGTGTCTCTTCATTACATATTACTTATTGTTATTATCTCTTTATTTTTATATTTTATTTATTTATGTCTATTACACAAATCTGTGTATATCTGTTCCAGGCTCCAGCTAACTTGAGATTAGCCAGAATGGTTACACCAGAGAATGAGTGATAAGGAGTGAGAACTCTAGATTGAAAGGGTTTCAGTCCAACTCATTCCTTGAATATTGACGACATCATTTGGCCATGTCAACAGGTTGCTCTGCCCAAATTTGAACATGCAAACCCTGGAAAATGAAGTTGCCTGAGCTTATGTTCCCGTTAGACTAGAAAGAAGGGCTTAGCACACAGTGCAACATGTCAAAAGTAGATCCATTTCAATTGAGACAAGAATGAAAGCTTTAGAAGTACTATATATAAGAGGTTCAGCATAATATACACTATGAAGGAAAGAACAATAATCTCAGACGTAGGTGATGAAATCAAAGAATTCTATGAAACTGTTTATCCATAAAACATCACAGCCTGAACAAAAAATAAGGGAGGCACCATACAACAGCTCAAACGTGGCATTTCATTCCATAAATCAGATGCAGAAGACAAATTCTGATATGAATAAGCATGGAATCTACTACTACATTATGAAGATAATATAGATAGACAAGAGTCACAAGACAACCAAAAGATGACGCAAAGTAAAACATGCCAAATGGGGGCAAATCCAATCAACAGTACTAGCCATGTAGAGGCATCCATTGAATTATACCTGAATCCATAACAAATGGAAACACATAAACATCAAAAGTAAAATAATGCTAAAGAGAACAAGCGATGGGCTGTATAGCTAAAGGCCACCTGAAACACACCCATCCTATACATGGGGGAAAACATTTTAAAAAGGATACGATCATATCCCAAAATTTCCAAGGAAGCATAAAATTATGTCTTTCTTTACTTGGCCTGTACAGAAAGCTAATAAAAATCCAAGGCAAAAAGAAAAACATCCATCCATGATTTGCAAATACTGGGAAAATGGTACCTGTGTTGCCTATACATATCTCGTTTTTTAGCAACTCTATCTCTATCCCTTGGAGAACTCCTACCACGACGATGGTTCTACAAATAGAACAAATGTTCAGTAACCATCAAAGTATATGTGTAGTATATATCTTTGCTACAAAAAATTAGACATAAATCCCAAAGCAATGATGGATAACAACCTTATCTAGTGCAAGTGAATCCAAACCAGCCAGCGTATGATCTTCCTCTTCTTTTTCTTCTTCCTCCTCAAAATCATCTTCCAAAGCACTCCTCCTTGGCTCCAACTGACCACTTGCTTCAAGAGTCCACCTGTTAAATTTAACACCATGTGAGAAATCTTAATGTATAAATAAATTTGCAATATGAATAACTGGACTTTCAATCCTTCCCCATTTGGTGGAGTAACACCTCTTGCAACATTAGGACTACCAAATCATCCACCTTCTTTATCATTCTCATCAATGTCATCTTTGGAAACAAATTTTCCTTCATCTTGCAATGGGGAGAGAAAATACAGTATGATTATGATATGCAACTCAAAAAAAGTAGATTTGAAATAGTCCATCAGGGCTACAAATATATAGATTCATGTTCTCAAGAATGATCAGCAGTAATGGGGAGAGAAAATACAGTATGATATGCAACTCAAAAAATGTAGATTTGAAATAGTCCATCAGGACTACAAATACATGGATTCATGTTCTCAAGAATGATCAACAGTAATCAAATTCGACAAACTGTATAACTAACCAGTTTCTAACTACCAACTATCTTATACAACTATGTCCGACCAGATTCAACTTGATTATCTACCACCAACAAATAGTCAATAATGAAGTTGAAATCAAAAGGCACGGTTTTAGTCTACATTCCTTATTCACATAACTAATTTTAGCACAAGTATTTCCAAAGAAATTTAAATAGTCAATGATGAAGTTGAAATTAAAATGGCTCAGTTTCTAGTTTATGTTCCTTATTCACATAACTAATTTTACCACAAGCATTTCCAAAGAAAATGATATAGCATTGCACTTGCCTTGTGCACTGATCCCTACTAAACATACATAAACAGCACATTTTGCAAATGCCAAACTACTAACAGTGCTGAAACAAATTAGAATTACTTGGTTATGCAATTCTAATAAGTTCTGTAACTATTCAGCACTGAGGCCTGTTGGGGAGAAGAACCCCTGCAAACAGAGTGACAGAATCTAAGAGAAGGTGAACCCTATCAGGCAATTAAAGTGCTTATAGAAGAAAACAACAATAACCAAGCAGAGAAAGTGGAAAATGTGGTTAGCCACAAAGGGATGATTCAGAAAGGAGGGCAGTGGAAGGGGCTGACGGAAGGAGTGGCAACAGTGGGAATGTCAGGCCAGAAGTGATAGCCACTTCATCTGCCAGCAAGGATACTTGGACTGTGACCAGGCAAGAAGGAACATATCAGCAAAGTGAGATTAATGTCCACCTACCAAAAGTTTCGGTTAGTCTATAATTTTGACTTTGGGCAATATATATAATTATTATATCATATATATATATATATATATATATATGGAGTTGAGCCCTGAGCATTTGACTTGCCATGTCAAAGCCATGTTGGCAAAGGGTCATGAGATCAACTGCACCTAGGTCCTTCGAGGTTACACGTACATGTTGTCCGCCAATGGCATTTACCACGGGCACCATTCATAGAATGTGAGAAAGACATCACATTCTTTATGTTTTACACTATATATATATATAGAGAGAGAGAGAGAGAGAGTTGTGACCCAAACATCACATTATATATGTATTGTGCAGAAGGAAGAGGTACTTCACACCTTGCAAAAGGATTGTCCCTCTTCTTCCATATTACAAAATGAGCTAGACCAGAGTGAGGAAACCCTAGATAGGGTTGGGTCACATAACTAAGCTAAAAGAAAGATACTCACAATAACACCATATGATATTATCAATGAATAACTGATGCATCTATTACAAAGGAGTTTACCTCCTTATATAGCAATGTTCATTAAGCAAATCATTTCCACTTAGGAATGTGGGATAGATTGCTTTACACAAAAAGTGAACATTAACATATTCTAAAGTCATAAATTGACTTTATTACATCGTAAGCCTTATATCTCTAATAAACCCCCCCCCCCTATAAGGCGTCCAGTGCTGAAATCAAATACATATATTGAATGTAAAACACATAAACTGAACACTAAACACCAGTAACATCCTTTAGAAGCTTCTTCTTTGAACATGGTTCCTAAACCAGTTTGAGCTCCATCAAGTTGTCTCATAACCCTCGTAAAGGTGTAGCTACTGAGTTGAATTCTCAAGTTCCTGATTCCACCTCCATGAACTCTCGAATCACGAATCTCCCAAAATCAATTATTGGACAGCAATCCACATGCATGTCACGTAACCTCACTATTAGACTACAATTCACATGCATGTCTCTCCAACTAATGAGGGATATTTCCCTAGATCCACAACTTATGAACTAACTAGACAACAATCCATTTTGAGTTGTTTACTAATCCCTTTCTTTCTTGAAAGCGTGTATGTCCTAAAATGCATAAAATCCCTTTTCTTCAATAGACTCTTCACCATTGTCGGCATCTAATGGATCTTCAATCATGGCTACACTCGCTATATGTTGTCTATCTTTGACCTTTCCCTTAAGAAAGTCATTGGCTCACTATCTACAATTCCAAGTAGTATGACCCAGCTTCTTGCAATAGTGGCATTCTATTTCGTCTTTGTCTTTTACTAATCTATTGCGATTGTCTCTTGCATAGAATGCAAGTTCTAATTGGCTATCACCTTCAATGGTTCTCTTTTCTTCTGCTAGAAATGTTGCAATCATTTCGTCTAGACTTTGTGAAGGTAGGTGACTCAAGGTAAAGATAGCACTATTGTATTTAGGTGGCAAATTGTTCAAGAAAATAGCCTTGGCATCCTCCTCATCAACTACTACCTTGACTTCTGCAAGTTGTCTCATAATAGATCTTAGATTGTTGACGCGACTTGACATGGTGGCCTTAGCTAGCATCTTAAAGCTGAATAATTGTAATTTCAAGGAAAATTTTGCATTCACTCCTTGTTCCCCAAATAACTTGTTCAAATTTTCCCAGATCTCCTTGGATGATTTGTCTAGATCTACGTGATGTAGCTCCAAATCTAAGAGGGCAAGGCCAATAATGGCTTTTGTCTTATCATTTGTGCTCTCCCATTCTATCAACTTGTTCAGATATGCAAGTGTTGCCTCGGTTCCTTTGACAATTCCCCAAAGGTTTTTATTCATCAATTGCATCTAGATCTTCACTTCCCATGTAAGGAAATTGAAACCCAAGTACTTCTCTAACGCCATTTCCGTGATTGATTAGATCTGATCCTTTCCACTACTAAAAAATAATTGCCAACGGATACAAAGAAAGGTTACACAAACCAGAGTTGTAGATAATGCATATTTGAGAGAGATCGACCGTAGAATTGCAATAAAACACTTGCTTCCTCTGTTGAGAAAACTAAAAGGATCCTGCATTAAATCACAGCTAAAAAAACAAAACTCGGATCTAAGTGAACTCGTTGCTAAACACCCTCGAATTGTGGCACTTCGTGGCTCTCACACTATTGAAGTCACAAGAGTGAAAACCTTGTCTTTCAAAGGCCCAAGACTCTTGATACAACTTCCTGCTCTGATACCATATCACAAAATGAGCTAGATCACTAAATGAGGAAAACCTAGATAAGGTTGAGTCACATAACTGAGCTCAAAGAAAGATACTCACAATAACACCATATGATATTATCAATGAACAATTGATGCATCTATCACAAAGAAGTTTACCTCCTTATATATCAATGTCCATTAAGCTATTCATTTCCACTTATGAATATGGGATAGATTGCTTTACATAAAAAGTGAACATTAACATATTCTAAAGTCATAAAGTGACTTTATTACATAGTAAGCCTTATATCTCTAATATTCCATAACTTCTTCTCATGCATCGTCAACTCATAAGTTGTAAATTGTAATCTCCTAACTTTCACAAACATATAGTATAGATATCAGTTCCCTACTTCACCAAACAAGTTATACAAGATGTGGACTTGCTAAGCATGGACAAGGTATTAATAGTCCTATTGACAAATAGATTAGACCAATGATAGAAGGCCTTTGATAATTTGAGACAACATCCCCAGAAGTAAGTCGTCTTGTTGCGTCTACTACCGATTTCTAGGATACAAAACCTATACCACTTACTAATTGTACAATGGATCTGCAAGAGAACCAATTCCTACACTTTCTAATCAACGGAAACCAAATATTCCACCATCCACATCTAAGCCAACATCCTAGTCATAATGACCGAAGACATTATTGCTTTTCCTCGTTGCTTCCTTTTACATGAGAATGGAAGAAGATGCATTTATGATGGGAAAACCATCTTGTCACGTGTTTGGATCTCTTTTTGAGCATTCCCCCACTAGCGAGTGGTGTTTGGTCAAGTACCTTGAGTTGCTTGCTTGAAGTATTCTTGTTAATCATTGAAACTCTTGCCTTAATAGCATCTTCATCAAACTTTCATGTTTAGCATTTTCGCAAGTCTTTATCATTTCTTGAAATTTCTTGGCCATCTTCATCAAGCTCTCATTTGTAGCATCTCATCATAAAGATTCATAGAGATTGATTCTTTAGGGTACAGACATGATTCTTTAGCCTATGGGCACCATATCGTGTGTTTCTCTTATTCAGGGGATCATCTTCTCTTCTCTTTCTAATGTGCTTATAAGTTATGGTTCATGTTAATTTAGGTTTGTTAGGGGTTCCATTTGATCCCTCTCTCTCTTGTGATCTCAACTTGGTATCAGAGTGAGTCAGAACTTCCTCTTCCCTATTCAACCTTTTTTATGCTTGTCATTTTTTTCTCTCGTGCACATTAATAGTAGGACTGATTTTTCCCTCCAACAGTGCACTCATGTGAGTTCATTTTCGCAGTACATCCTAGTTTTTTCACCCACAATTTTATTTCAGCCACTCATTTGAAGCCAATCCAGAGTTGTGATTAGTAAAAATTGCCCAAGGGCTGGTTTTAGGCCTGAAACTACAATTTTCGGCCAGTTTCAAGGCTGATCATGTCTGAAAAATAGGGTTTTCAACATTTTTTAGGACAAGGCACAATTTTCTAGGATTTCTACCCTCTATTTCACTAGCACCCTTCTTCTTTGGCACTTTTTTGGTCCTTTCATTGAATTCAAAAAGACTTTTTGCAGATTTGTTCCCTCTTCTAAGGAAGCACACTCCTTTATGCTTTCTTTCAGCCAAAAATCTGTATTTGTTTTGAGGCAGCACTGGTTCTACTCATCCAGAGGATTGCTTTGAGGTAACATTCTCTTAATTATTGTTATTATAGGATTTCAAACCCCTTCTACGACCCTTTAGAAAGTTCTCATGAGGTCTTCACAAAGACTTCTCTTTTCTAGATCGGATACATTGTTTTTTTGTTACACATATGATGATGTACTTTGTAGATCAATTTGTACCGGATTTTGAGGATGATACTTTCGGTATTGACTCCACCATATTGGGAGATATTCTTCCTATTCCAAGGATTTGTACTTTTATCTTGGATAGTGTAGCTAGTGACACAAGGCCTATTCAGCTTTCAGTAGATATGTATAGAGACTCTAACAAGCATGTGGTCATTTGTTTGCAAAGGGAGAGCCTTGTCAACTCTTTTGATACAGTTTCCACTCACATACCCAGAGCATATGTCCCACTCTACTTTAATAATGATTTTCAACATACTTCAGTGGATCATGTTAATTGTGGATATGTGTCCTTCACACTATGATATTTGTCCTTATGGGGCATCCCATATACAGCACACTTCAGTGACTCTTTTTAGATCTTCGCCAGAGAGAACCCCTTTGCCCAATTATGGAGCCATTATGGAGTTTTGGGGAGGTTCTATCTTCAAATAGGCTGCATTCAACGTTACAGTGAGGTAGTGCTATCTAATGATTTCTCTTCCTAGCCTCTTGTCTATCTTCAAGGAGGATCTTGTGCATAGGGCCAACCCTGTGTTGAGATGGGTATTCATTGAATATCTCAGCCATCATTTCAAGTTGCTTATTGATCCATAAACACAGGACTCGTAGCCCTCGCATCTCACCAACACAGATCTTTTGCGAAAATGAAATTTGGTCTCTGTTCTAGAAATTATGCAGAGATCTCAATTCTTCAGAATTGATTCCAAAGCTTTTGTCCTTGATGCAACATTGAACACTAAACAACTAGCTGACAATGCAATAGCATTCAAGACTCTAATTTCAAGTTTCTTTGTTGTTAATCACCAAACATGCATACAAGAACCGGCTCTGCTTATTGGCTTCAAGGCTTGCTCTATTGCTTGTTTCATCAACTATGGTGCCAAGGCCAAATCATCAACATGGTTCTCAGCGTGTTCAATTACGATTCTAGTGACTTGGTTTATAATGTCAAGACTATTGATTTTCAATAGTCAAGGTTAAGCATGAAGTTCATTCCATTTTTAGCATTTAACCATAACCATAAATGTTGCAGCAACCAAGATCACAAGAAGAAGCACCATGCACAAGAAGTATCCTAGGAAACCCTTCTCAACAAGGGAAGAAAACCCAGCCAAATCCTTTGCTATATTCCTCAAGAGAAAGACCTTCACCACCAAGATAAACCCTAGCACAAAAGAGGGTGCTCAAACCCTAGAAGTCTAGCGCCCAAGAGAGGTGCGCACTTTTCCCAAGAGAGGTGCGCACTTTTCCCAAGAAGGTGTACTTGCTGAAATTTCCAAACTTATATGGAAGATGATTCAACAATGGGGAATCATCCCTTACTTATATTAGACTTGTCCAATCAATAAAAGCGTCTATTGGCTCAACAGGGCCGACCTCTCTAAGTCACTATATAATTTATTATTATTATTATTATTATTATTATTATAATTATTATAATTAATATTAATTATCTTTTACATTTATTATTAAACATATTAAGGTGGGGCCAACCTGTACCCTTTACATAACAATTAGGGTTACAGGTAGGTCTGACTCTTGAACAGTATATAGCAAAGGATCTGATACACCCACTAGTGCTCATCCACTAGGGCCACATCCATAGGGATGCCATAGCTCTGATTCACTGCATTACACAAAAGAACCAGGTCTTCACTCGTTCACCTGTGCTCGTCCACAGGCACGTCCACTCTACAGATCTGCTTTCCCACTGCCACTGACAAGAGAATCATCTGGAATCTTCTCATCAACTTTGTTGCTCAGAGGAGGCTAATACATCATCTTCATTTATGTTCTCGTGACGATGCACCCTGTACTTTGGAATTTCACACGTTCACCTTGTGCTCAGCCACAGGCACGTCCTAACTCAACAGATCGCTTTTCCACTGGATAATTATCTAGAGTTCTTCTCAACTCTCTTCATGGAGGAGGTCATCTCTATGTTCCTAGCTCTGTCTCAGGAAGGAACCACAAACCCTTCTTAGGGGCTCTCTCAGGTTTGTAAGCTAAGAGAAAGACTCACATAGTTGCTATGTTCCACATCTCACAGGGTTGTAAGTTGGATGATGTCTCCCATAGCTGCATTCATGAACACTCCCTCTCAGCTAGGGAGGCATTCTTTATCATGCCAAGTCCCACACAGATGTATTTTGAATTTTGTCTTGGCTGGAGTTATTGACACTCCCTCTCAACTAGGGAGCCATTCTTCACGAAGTTAAGTTGGTGAAGATATCTGCAATCTGCTCATGTGTAGGAAGGTACTGCATGTGTACGATTTTCCTCTACATCATATCTCTGAAATAAGGATATTTCATCTTATTGTATTTCGATCCATCAGGAAACAATGGGTTCTCAAGGAGCTTTACTTCACGGCTTTTAGTTATCATCATAGGATCCATC
>JZKD02S0662792.1:132829-154730 GCA_000966675.3 Picea glauca | reverse complement strand
AAGCAAGGTGCCCCAACTGGTTACAACAGTAACATCTGACTTTACTCAAGTCCCTCCCAGAACTTCCTTTCTTCTTGCTCTTTGCAGCAAGAGCAACATTCTCATCAACTCCATATGTCTTTTGTTCACTACTCTGAGATCCTTCCTAGATCTCCTCCTGAGTGAAATCGTTCCACAGTCTGCTCCAATCTGGAAGATGCTCGCGACCCACCACACACTTCACGAAGACTTCCCATTCCTTGGTGAAGCCTTTCAAGGCTATCCTCACCAACTCTGAATCCGATATGACCTCTCTAACAGCAGCCAACTCATCTTTCACTTGAGCTACCCGGGTAAGATAAGAAGAAACACTCTCCTCCTTACCCATCTTGGTATCATGCAGCTTAGCCTTCAAGGCCGTCTTCCGGTTTTCATTCTTCGCCTCAAATAAGTTCTTAAGTGCATCCCACATCTCTTTGGTTGTCTTCTTCTCAGCGAAGTGTGGGATAAGGTGATCCTTCACCCCATCCAGAATAATCCTCTGAGCTTTGGCCTCCTTAACCTCGTGCAAATCCAAAGCAACAAAATCTGTTGTGGGAACCACAACAACAGAACTGACATAGTTCCAAAACTTGTTCTCCTTGAGAACAGCTGACATCCGGACATTCCACTGCAAATAGTTGGAAATGCCATCCAACCAATCCTCAAATCTAATGCATGCAGCCATATTCCCTGTCACAGCTCAAGAAAAACAATCACAATTTTCCCCCTTCAAACTTGCCCAAAAATCTCACTACTCACTGTCACTCAAAGACCAAGCTCTGATACCATGTACAAATTTAATGACAAAAATCAGCAAGTTAATATTTTGTCATACACTTAGCAACCTAGAGATAAATGTCTGGAATGAACTCTGAAATATCTAAAACCCACATTCAGAAATTTCAATAAGCAAAAATACACATAGCTAAGTAATTATGCAGCAGAAATAAACACAATGAACAACATTCAACCACCCATGAATAACTCTGAAATTTAGGCAAATGTCAGGGAAAACCTTAATGTGGGGAAACCCAATGTGAGAGAGAGAGATTCTATTAGCTTTAGGAATGATTTATCAACAGCCACAATACATTTTCCAACCAAGAGAAAAACCACTTACAACAAAAAACAGTCCCCCCACAAATCTACCTTGAAATCCATGCCACAGTCCGTACAACTGTACGGATTTGCTGAAAACAACACCTCGAGAAATGTGCCCACAACAGGTTGTTGTACCTTCTTTTGTACAACCGACCTCCTTCAACAAATTCACCCAAAACTGCCTCGAAAACCATGCCAATCCCTACCTCGATTTTTATGCCTGAATTTGTTGTTGTACGACCTGTACGAATCCGTACAGTACGGCATGTCCCAGCAAATAAAAAACAACAACACTTCAAAACAGAAAATGCCTCCTTGGGATTTGCGCCCTAGCTCTCTTAGAAAATGTGCCAACTTGCTGCTCACTTTCCTCTCCAAGCTCTCCTCAGAAATCTCTCTTACTCTTTCTCTCAATGTGTCTTGCACACTACCCAATGCATTCTTTTATAAATCTGAAAATGACAGTTTCCCTCCAAAGTGTCTTTTCACCTTCCCCAACCCTAAATCCAAAGGCCAAGATCTAATCTTTCCTTTACAAGATCAAGGGCCATGATTCATTCCCTCCAAAATAAATGACTTAAAATATTAAAGTACATTTCACTTTATTACATATGTGCACTTTATGAAATAAAGTCACTTTAATATTAGAAGGTACACTTCATTAAAAAGTCACTTTAATAAAAGAACCAATTTACAACTTTATAAAAACCCATTACAAAGTTAAGTGCCTGGTAGTGTCAACATAAGGTAACATCCGCATATAAGACAAAACATGCGAAGAACCTCCTAAGCTAGAAAGCTAACATGTTGCTCATGGAACAAGTTCTAGAATATGCAAGTAAGGCACTATTGGGTAGTTTTTTTAGTATTCGTATTGTAGAAGATTCCTTGAGGAAATGGGTAAATGTTTCTTGGGAACCTGTTATGGGTTATTGCCCGACTTTCTATATCCTCTCGCAAGGTGGATTAGGTTTCAATATTTCTTTGGAGGAGGATGTTGTGAAAATCTTAAAACGCGGATGGATGAGGCTCTTGTTTTCTTTCACTTAAGTTTTGGCATTCTTGCTTTGACCCACCTAGGGAGGTATCACAACAAATTCCAGTATGGGTAAAGGTGCCTAGACTTCCTGTCGAGCTTTGGGGATAATTTTCTTATAGATTGGGCAGCGCCAAGGGGAAAATTCTTTCTGTGGTTCCTTCTTATAAATATAGTGTTCACCTAAGTGTGGCTAAGGTGCTAGTCAATTTGGTTTTGTCCAAGAGTCTAGCTAAAAGCACAAACATTGTTGTTGGGGATTCGATTAGCACACAGCCTCTGGATTAATGCAATGTTCCTTTCGGTGTTTACATTGTGACTCTGTTGGTCATGTGGTTGAAGATTGTCCTAAGGCTTTCAAGAAGCAATATGGAGGAAAAAGCAGGAGGGTCTCCCCTATCTCTAGAAGTTTTGACATCCTCTCCTAAGGCGACAAGCTCTCTAGAAGGGGTTGAGCTCCCTATTTCAAAGGACCAATTGGAGGTCGAGTCCCTTCATACATCTACCACAGGGTGTCAAAGTTTAGTCATCTCCCTGGCTCAAAATTATCTTGTGGAGCTTTTTCCTAGAGTGCATCCTCACTCGAATATTGTTGGGACTGTCGAAAATAAAAGAGGTAGTCAAGATTTGGGCCCTTCAACGAGGACATGGATTCGACTTGGCAATCAAAGTATCTCTAAACAACAAAAGTGGGATCCAAGAACTAAATTAAAATCCATTGTTATTTTGATGTAAGCCCATGCAATGTTTTGTAGAGTAATACAACACCCTTTTATTTAAGGGTGGCAGGAGTAGGAGGGATCATTATCGATCCTAAAGGACATCAAATGATCAATTATGGTTAGGGAATTGGCCCTGCTACAGAGAACAAAGTCGACCCCTTCATTGCACATCAAGGGATAGGAGACACAACCATTATCATCTGAACCATGTTCCAAAAAAAATCTCCCTCATCTCCAATTATAGCTCACATCTACCAAAGAATAATCCTAGTGCTAAAACAATTTCATGAGGTTTCCTTCCAAGTCAAGAGACATCTCAACTCCAACACTAACAACATGGCCAATAAAATCATAGTCGAACCTAAAGGATGGTTGTGGGTTCAACCGAAGGATAGGGAACAAAGACTTGAGATTTCAATCCCATGAAATTTAAATTTGTCATGAGGGGGATTGAAGGCCTAGGGTCCAACCCCCTTTATGTCTCTTGTCTTGTAGTTATGATGGCAACTAAAGGTAATCATTTCACCCAACATAAATATATGTTCTCGTAGAATGCTCTCCTTCATTCCTCTCCCATGGGTTCATATCCACGTACCTTCGCTATCTTGTCTGATGTGTGGGAGCCTTGGCATGTAGGGCATTCAATCTTGCCATCCCCTTAGAGAAACAATGTGATTAATTTTGACAGTCAAAGCCTTTATTTAAACTCTCTGTAGTGTCTTTTTCTCTAGCACTTTCATTCTCTCTTCTTGTGTTTTGGAGATTTCTCGACGTTAATCGCCTTCTGAGAATTTTTATGGGGTAGGCTCTCGTGCTCTTGTCACCCAAGACAAATCATTGTGATTGTTGCCTCACCATTGTTGGGGATGTGCGGGAAGTCAACAATAGTGTCAAGGGTTGCTCCAGGGAAATTGAAGGTCTGTAAGGCAAGTCTATCTATGGCCTCTGAAAAAGCAAAACAATGGAGAACACATGTCAAACTAAAACTTGTAAAAGCTAACGAGGCCAAAAAGCGCATCTTCCTAGAATCAGCAAAGGACTTACCACCTCTGAGGAACTAGGAGCAAGAGTTCTGAAGTACCCTTTCCATTCTCACGATGAAATTTACTATTTGGATGCCACCCTCTCCACTATGGTTGATCTACTTGTTTGCATAGTAAACCATGTCAACTTGCCTCTTCAAGAGAGGTTCTTGGAACAAGACATCAAAAGATGTTGACAGACTCTGAATAAGAAATGGAAGAAGCCAACTAGGTGGGATCAATTACATAATCTTTATGGATACCTTTCTTATTCACTAGTTAAGATGTGTTTTCTAGGTTTCTCTCCTTGTTGCGACAATGATAAGAATTTATACCCACAAGTTTTGGAGCAAGAAAACATTATTGTTTTGGATCTTTAAATGTTTGGGAGTTCTTTATCTTTTTCTTCTTTTCTCCTAAGCCAACTAGGTGGGATCAATTACATAATCTTTATGGATAACTTTCTTATTCACTAGTTAAGATGTGTTTTCTAGGTTTCTCTCCTTGTTGCGACAATGATAAGAATTTATACCCACGAGTTTTGGAGCAAGAAAACATTATTGTTTTGGATCTTTAAATGTTTGGGAGTTCTTTATCTTTTTCTTCTTTTCTCCTAGTACTGAATGATTTTGGAAAGTACTAAGGTTGTACAAATAAATTCATAGCTAGTTTTTGAACAATATATATACCTATTACTTTTTTTTTAAATTACAATACCTTTTTATTTACCAAAAATCTAATAATTTCTTTAATTGTTTTAATATTATTGCCTTATGTTTTTTTATCATTTCAATAAAAAATGAGAAAAAATATATATCATCTTTTAGGGTCACATGGCAAAGTAACATCACATGCATTCAGTAAAAAAAATGAGAAAAAACATATATCACCTTTTAGGGACACGCGGCAAAGCAACATCGCACGCATACTCAGTCGTCAAAAGTTCATCAATAAGCTCATCCACATGACTCAACGCAAAACCTGAATCCAAAATATTCTTCATTAATGTGTATAAAAGAATGATTGATAAATTATCAAGCAACAAAATTAAGTGTCAACGCACTCACAACTTTAGAATGTATTGAACAATATTTCTTATGCTATTGTGGTCAGCCATTGATGTGTGAGTGTTCTCTGGGTAATCCATATTTAGGGTAATAGAGTTGATGTTTCGAGCCATGCTAGCATGTCATTTAGCATATTAAATAATTATGACAACAAAACACAGATATATTGTAATAAAGGCACATCATCTAGCTTTTAAAATTGATCCAAAACAATAATTGCGAAAACTTACTTCCATCTGCAAGCTTACGTCTAAGCTTTCGATAGTCATTGTATAAAGGTTCCAAGTATTGATAAACATCAGTTGGTTTACCAACAAGGCGCAAATACAAAGCTCCAAGAATTCGCACATATCTGATTGAGACATATTGTTAATAAACCATTTAAAACAAAGATGTTTCATAAACAAGGCACTATCCTTGAGAACCTCACATTGTTTCCTATTCAAACCACAATATTTACAATGGGTGATGAAACTAATCCTATAAATAGTATATACAATTGTGAAATTCTCCATTCAATAACAATCATCCATTCAAAATATTATACAAAAAATTGCAACAAACAGCACTCAAAGCAATCAGTGGATAATATTAAGATTTTACACTGCACAGATGTAATTTTTAACTAGTGAAACTGTATATAGCTAACCTTTTCCAGCATCTTGACAGACTATTCATATTGTCAAATAATTAGAAAACCAGCTCAGCAGATATTTTATTGCACTAAATATAATTGCATGAACTTCCTAGGAATCAAATTATTAGCACCTTACTCTCGATGCCATCCCCTATAAGAGCCAATATTCTTTTAAATCCTACATATGTTTCCTTGTAGTTTTAAATCACACGTATTGTATCTTTTGTATTTTTTCTTATGAATGTTTCAGCTGGACTACCTGCAAGGCTTGTTTTATGTTAAAAGCAAATATTAGCACACTATTTGTTGGATGCTATCCAGGATGTCCAAGCCTCAAATGTAGTTTCTGACAAGCTGGAATTCTCAATGAGCAACATCACTCTCACATTAATTCGCTTGAAAAAAAAGTTCTAAAATATATATTGAGAAGTTAGAAAAACATTTTAAAAATAAATGCATCTTATATTTCATAGACTACATCAGATAATCACACATTAGTGGGCCAATGCATAAACATGTGAACTATCCCTTCCTACATAGGCAAGGAACGTAAACATGTCAGCTTTGGCAGTGAATTCAAAAAATCCAATATTGTAACAAACATAAAGTACAAAATAATAATAGTAATAATATTGATATTAATATTCAATGAGTACATGTTTAAAAGATATGTCTATTCACGAATGTGCCCATTCAATGTATATTTATACACAATGTTAAATGCTATTGTAACCTTCATGCATTCAATCATCATCATCATTATATATTTATATATCTGTATGGATTCATTACATTGGTATTAAAGCCCAACTTGGCCCAATATTATGGGGAAGTTCCTGCTTGACCTCTGGTTAAAAAATTTCATTGTGCTTAGCAACAAAACCGCTGCCTTTTGACCATGTTACTCTCAAGAAGCATAGTAGAAGAATCCAAAAACAATCATTCCACTGCAAAGTAGAAGAATCCAAAAACAATCATTCCACTGCAAAGTAGAAGAATAAAAAGTATCCAGCATGACAGTCCAGCCCTAGTTACCCGACCAGTCATAAGACTTGATAGGCTAACAATCGCATTAAATGTATAATATTATGTTGAGAACCCATCACACTCGGATCACCACGTAAGGAGCCATAAGCACGCAGAATATAAAGCATTTGACTAATAGTAATAAATCACACGAATCACATTAGCATCTAAGTTGCATGAAACGGGGAAACGTTTCTGAGTTTCTGAAACCAGGACGATACGAAACAGGCCCTCAAAAAATGGAAACGCCGTATATAAAAAAAATTAAAAATATATATATATATATATATATAGTTTTAAAAAAAATAAAGCATTATATTGCAAGAAAAACATAATGATACACATAAATGACATTTTAGAAGGAAAACCATGTCCATATTAATTCTATTTGGAGAAGGCAAAAAAGGCCTTAATTAAAACTAACTGGCAGTTTGGGGGCCCCACGGCCCCCTTTTTTGGCCTAATTTCTCTTTAAAACCCGCGGAAACCCGGTCATACGGGTATGGTACGGCCCCAAAACGCCGGTGGCTGTACCGTACGGCGTTTCCCTTTCGAGAAACGCTGTACAGTACGGCGTATCCCTTTCGAGAAACACTGTACAGTACGGCCAGCGGCGTTTCGGGGCCAAACCGTACCCGTTTCCCCGTACCATACCAGCCTCGAAAACAAGGGGGGGCGTTTCCTGCAACATAGATTAGCATCCATCAATTTACCGCTGCTCAAGAATCAAAACAATCGCCATTGTATAACATCAGTCATCACTCGCTTGGGCCATTGTTCCACCATGCTGGCCATGTGAAAGTCAAAATGTGGAGAGAGATCATTGCTCCAGGAATGTGAACATCCAAACAATTGCAGCCATTGTTTGAGGCTGTGTGGCAATTCAAATTCAATTCACGGTCAGTTGCCCACATTAAAGAAGGAACGAACTTACACAAAGAAGTAGCGACCTTCCAAATATTAAGATTGGACCCTCGATTTAAGAGAATAAAGTTTAAGGCTAGTTGTAAAAGGTTGACTTATTATTATTATAAGATAATTTTAAAAGCTAAAAAAAGGAATATTCTAGTGATGCGATGCAGGAATTCCAAAGAGTAAGCACATATACTTTATATTGTTATAAAAGTGAAGATAAAGTTATAAGGTGGAGATATACTAAGTGAATAATCAGTGTTAAGGCAAGGTTCAAATAGTAATATAAGTTTAAAACTTCACTCTGCCCCAATAGATTACATATAGATAAGGTTATTGGAACACTTGGTCCAAGATATAAAGAAAACAAAACCATAACAAGAGAAGCTGAAAAGCAGCAAGTCCATGACTTTAACTCAGATTGAGAACATACTTTGTATCTAGAGTATAGTGTCTAAAGTATAGCTGTGAAAGCTTGAACAATTGAGGGCTGCCTCACTAAGAGACCCATAGCAACAAGTAAAGAAATGACAATTTCATCCATAATGCACACCTGCTACAAAAACCAGATCTATTTTCCAATTCAATATAAAAACCAGATTTGTTTTCCAATACAATATAAAAACAAATGTTGAAATTCTCAAAGCCAGTGTAAGAGCCCTTGTTTACTGAGAAATTAGAGGTTTTAGATTAACTAAACAATGTAAAAACCTCGTACTCATAAGCAACCAATGAACAAATTCTTGCTACAGTGACTGACCAGAAGCTTATTCATCAATAGTTGATCCTATCAAGTCAATAGCTGCCCCAGTTACTATTTGAGAAGATAGAAATGCAGGCACAAAGGCAAAGGAGACCCGAGCTATGGGAAAGGCAAGGGCACTACCCACCTGTCCACCCGCCATAGTAGAGATAGATATAGAAACAAAGATGGCAGCAGCTATTACAGGTGCATATTCAGTCCCACCAAGCATTTATATACCATTCATAAGAAAAGCCCTAAAAAGGAGTAAAAAGCAGTAGTTTCCTCTTAAGCATCAGTTTCTAAGCCAATTGTTTAGTCGAAGCAAGGGTGGGAGAGCCCACATCCCTTTGAGGTTGATACCTCGCAGCAAGGACATAGGTGGCAGATGTTGGTGACTCTGCAACCTATATGAGAAAAAAAACAATCATTCTCAAATATAAAACGAGCAAGAGGAGGACCCGACTATAGCATAGTCAAGGAAGGGATGACCAAAATTTGGATGAAATCAATAATAAAAAACCAATATATCGAAAGCCATGTACAATGAAAATATGGAAAGCCACTTGTTGACTTTATTGAAATATGGAAAGCCACTTACAATGTTCGATAAATAATTTGAAAGTCGATGCATGTTGGACACACCAATGCATGGCTGTCCTTAGCAAGATATGATGGACACGAACTGTGTCTTGCAGTCCTGGCAAGACTAACACCTATCCCCCAAGTCTCAGGTGTTGCCACCAAGTGTCCCATTGCAAGCTTTCTTTGGAAACAGCTTACTGGACATCCTCTTCTTATGCACTTTGATCTATTAGACATTTTTTGTTGATCTATGAGACATTTTCTGTTACTCGCAATGGGCAGGCCTCATTGCAGATGTAAGCAGATACAAGAAGCACTGCATGCATAGGCTTTTTTTTACTCGCAGCACCCTGTCCAACCAAGAACAAGACCCAAAATCACTACTAAAATCAGTTTGGGAGTAGTTCGATCATTTACAAAGGTATATTGTTGATCTAGATATTATGGCTATGATATGGTTAGTCGAATGAGGTCATCTGTAGTATGTACGGTGAAAACAAACTGGACCGTGACTCTCGCAAGTCATGTTATTTATTGCTCATTATTATATTGAAACTAACTTGCTTAGCGGGTACATGTGTGTGTCTGAAAATTTTCTGATAGCAGTAATGGTGGTCATCACACCAGGAGCTAATTGTTCATGTGTTTTCATTAATTTGCTTGCAGCTAATTAATGAGCAATGGCGTGGCTTTGTCTCTGTATTAACATCATGAAAAGGCAATCATCAGGTTTCTGGACTATACTTTTTTTGTCTTCCAAATGAAAAGGAATGCATGCCCGGTGTTCAGTAGTTTTCCACAGCTTGAAGAATGTGTGAGTAGAACACAATTTTCTAGCCCCCAGACGATAGTTCTTGGGCTGTGATCATCAATGATTCGGGCGGAGTTGTTTGCCACTGGGTTCCATCCCAAGCAAGCCAATCATAGACCTGTACAAGAAATAGCTGCCGCCAGCTACAGAATTGCTCCCAATTGCAATATAATAGGACCAGCTCCTTTAGAAAGAGCTCATACAAAGATGAAGTAAGGTGATTTGTTATCAAATAGGTGACTATAGCTTAGAGAAGGCTAGATCGTCTTCTGGATAGCATGTTGTTGTATCTCTGCACTCATGGAAGTAGTTCCTTATTGAGCATGAAATACAGGAGCAGTTTTAGGCATAACTACCCCTGAACAGGCCTAAAAGGAAGACATAGCTACATGGACAGCAAGGATATGTTTACGCTTATTTCCAGAGATGTGGGTGAATGACAGACAAAGATACCCAAAAGAGCTGCACATTGACAAAAGCTTATCAAGTATGCTAGTTTTGCTTGATCACAATTTGTTCTATTTTCACAATTGCAAATCAGCCCCAATTGATGCCAATTATAGGTGTAAGTAAGCTAGGGATTGATCACAATTTGTTCTATTAGGTGTAAGTAAGCTAGGGATTGATCACAATTTGTTCTATTAGATATCAATGGCAAATCTGAGTTGTATTGAATAAAAATGCAGAGAAAGAATCAAGCACTAAGTCAAGCAGGTACACTTGTTCCAACAGATTAGGAAGGAAATTAAGCAACCATACAGCAGACATTTCATAAACTTGCAAGTATATTAGAATTATTGGATATAATTAATTCTCTAAGCTCTTTGTTTCTAACATCCCTAGACTAGTTTTTTCAAAAAGAGGTCAACCATGGAAATGTTTGTTCATTTACGAACTGTATTTTAAGCTATTGGCTTAGAATACAATTCACTTTTGACTAGGTTTAATAGGTTTGAGAAGGAAGACAAGGAAATACCAGTCCTCTGATGCCTCCTGCTATCCACGAAGATTTGAACATACCAATTAAGCATGTGGCTCAATTGCTCATTATCTTGAAGTTCACAAGTCTTTTGATTTAAAGGTCGAAGACTCACAACAAAGTACATACAACTCTGTTGATTTAAAGGTGAAAGACTTACTGCAAAGTACATATATGATACAGCTCTTACAGTTAGGGTACTAACTCAAGGAAGCAATAGCGAGTTTGAGCATCTGCCCACACCATCATCTGCTTGCATAAAAGCAAGATTTAACAGAAAACAAATCTATACGATCTCCAGCTGAACAAGGGGACAGATGATCTCCACCATATTTCGAGTTACAGAGACACATAGCTGCCTACCTTCTATCTTCTGCTACAATGTCCAAGTGTTGCCATCAAAATCACCACCCAATGTGTCGTGGAGGATAACTATGAATCCAACCATTGCCATCAAGATACCCCACGCATTAAAATGTGACAGAAGGCAAAGTACAGGAAATGATGGAAAAATGTCTTTTAATAGACATTGCAAAGAAGCACTAATATTATTCAAATTAATGTTTTGAATTTAATGTTTCAAGTTAATGTTAACCTTAGGCCTACCATTACTTCACCTCCCAATATATAGCATAAATGCATCTCCTGATTTCTAAATTTCAAAACTTATATTTCAATAAAATTGCTATACGCCTTGATATGAGGCCAATATGACCAAAAACGTTGTTCATTGGTTGAGAGAAAGTGGTTGTGATATTTTTTCATGAAAACTTGGGGTAAGAGACTAACAAATGCATGGATGTCCCTGCAAACTAAAGAAAATGGAGGCAAGCCGATTACTATGGTCCCTGCAACCTGAAAAGCAAGGACTAATAAGAGAGTAAGGGCGAAAGAAATATAAAAGTCATCCTTCCAAGTCAAGGAGTAAGTATAGAAAAAGGACTATAAAGGTTTTTAGTCCCAATTGGGATTAGAACAGGAATCCTATATATTTAATCCTAGTGGGACCCTCACACTATAGTGTGTTCATTTGAAGGGGCAAATAAAAATTTCATTAAAGGGAAGTTTCAATGAAACCTAAATCAAGTTTAACAATGAAAACAGAGGAAGATTTTGTCGTGGTTATGAAAGAAGTGTTTGTGCCCTATTAAAAATTAAGGGGTCTATTCAAGAAAAAGATATTCACATTGCTATTTTTTTCGAAGGAAAACTGATGGGTAAACCATCAGAAATTTCCCCGCATTTCGCAGATGGAACCCAGTGCAAACCTGTCAACGTTGATTACAGTGCCTGACCTAACCAAAGCATCAAGTGAGGCATGCAAAGGTAGACAACCCGAGGAATCAACCCTAAGACCTCCTACATGAAGCTCAAGTCACTAAACCACTCGAGCTAGCCCATCGGGCTATTAGAAATTAGAATTGCCATTTATCCATATGATAGGGGCAATTACATTAATGTCAGATTAGCCAATAAATTATTAATTCCAAAACCAAGTATAATCGAAAAAGTGAATTTTTGAACACCAAAAGAATACAAAATAAACAATCTCCAACTAACAATTGACAACTATATTTTCATATACCAATTCAATGTTACAATTGACAACTATATTTTCATATCCCAATTCAATGTTACAACTCTGTATAGAAAAGATGTTGACACAAATCTAGGTTCACCTCGGATGGAACCATTGGAGATTGTCATCTTAAACATGATGAAGAAATGTTTGACGTAATCCTATAAAAATAAGAAATAACATTGCAGGACTTTCCAACAAAGTCATGCTCAGAAGCTCTACCATCAGAGAAGACTTGAAACATGTATCAAATGTGATCCTCCAAGATAATAAAAAATCATTATGAAAGATGCCAGATCTTCCAAAAAAATCTTGACAAGGTTGTAGCTAATAAAGATAATGAAATTTCTTGTCTCAAAAATCATAATCAAAGCTTGATCAAGAATTTAAAAAACAAAAAGACACAACAAGAAAAACTAGAACAACTTAACAATAAAGATTCATCAATCAACAAGAAAAAACTAACCAATCTAGTTGAATTTTGGATATCTTTAGACTTCAAAGTACAAACAATTGATACAGGACCGTTAACAAAACCAAGTGTCTCTACTAATAAAATTCCAATGATCAATAGAGCGACACAAGTGTATGAACAAGAGATAATACCAAAAAGTGAATCAAGAAAACTCTAAAATTATGATAAGGAAAGATCCTGTTATAAGGGTGCCTTATCAATATCCTAATCACAAGAGCCAACATTTTAGCCAATCAACGCATCAACATCGCTCTAAACATAGACAATATTTCAATTACATTTTGAAGAATAATAATTCTAATACAATTGGGTCTCAAAATAGCAATGATCCTAGAATTACAATCCAAGTTCTATCCAAGAACCCTGTAAACACACAATTCCACAAAAGAACGAACTAGGGTGGACTAACACTTCAACAATACGACAATTCTGTATAATACATATGACAATTCTGTACAATACTTCATACTACCTCATTTCTTCAACTATGACAACATTAAGAACAAAGTATCATGTAAAAGCATTACAAGCAAGAAATGATCCTGGGTGTTCCACAAGTTTCCAGGACACAGAAGTGCAGAAACACACGTGGTGGACATGTGGAGACATCCCCAAAATTTAAGGTAAATTCATGGGGGAGGAGGGATGTCAGGGTCCCTAGCATAGGGGGGGCAATCTCTAAAATTATAAAAATAAACATAAAAATCCCAACAATAACAATTCATCCCATGCAAATTCATCATTGTCCAATGTATATACCAAATTCTAATTTGTAAATGATATAAACACAATTCAGATTCAGATTCATAAAAGACAAAATCACTTTGAAAATGAAATTTGAGATAGAAAATTAGGTATTAAGCTTTGATGTTTTTATTTTATTTTTGTGTGTTTTTTAATTTTTAGAGGTTATTGGCAAAAAATTGGGGCATCCCCATTGGGGGGAGCACCCATTGGTGAAACATTTTGGTGTATTTTGCTGCGATTTGCAAAGAGGGGGGGGGCGGGGCAGCGAAACGCTTCGCCAGGCACCCCCACCCTTCCCCCCGTCCCGGGAGTGTGGGAATCATGAGGAGCGCACCCTCAACCCTGGGAGACACGTCCTCGTGGAACACTGCTGATCCGAAATGGATCTTCTGAATAGTCTCTTTTTAAACTTTGTAATTAAAAAAAATAGTTTTGCAAAGTTTGAATTAAATGTACAAAAGACAAAGCCATGGAAGATGAAACGAATCAACTTGATGGTTGGCCTTCCAAGGCAGTTCTATTAAAAAGACTGCTGCTGGAGACAAAGAATAACAGAGGGAGGAGGAGAGATGAAAAAAAGCCAGCTTGGAAAGAAGAAGGGCACTAGTAGAAGTATGGAGGACTCAAGAGACAAAACCTGCTTGAAGATCGGAGGGTGAAGGAGAAATTAATCTTGTCCATGCATGAGAAGAAGGTTGTCCATCAGCCATAGCAATCTGCAATTTTGGCAAGTTAGTAAGAATGCATCATAATCTCTGTTGACAGTGCATAGCTCACCCTTTGTAGCAGCTCCTGAGCATAATAAAATCCCCATCGAATGCTGGTTTTCCCTTTTGGATTTCCGTGGTAAAAGATCTCTGTTGTCTCATGGGATTTAATTGCTGTGTATACTTGTTTTAGATCTGGTTTTAATTTGTTCTTGCATTCTGTGTCAACCACAAGAACTATCCCAGAGATGCATTGAATTCCTAGCCCTGTTCAATTGCTTAAATGATTGATAGGGCATTAAGAACGTTGCATTGAATCTCTGGCTGTAATCAATTGTTATGGAATGCTGTGCATAGCTAGCTACAGCCATTGTTGAGGGGTTCCATTGTAAATAAATGTAAATGTAATATACTCTGTCCCTATCAGCACTTGCCCACGGCTCAATTCCACCTCCAATTGACTGCTACCTAGCTGGCATCTTATATGCTGGGCATTTTATCTCCTGTATTTCTGTCTGCTAGAGTCGTAGGGTGCACATAATAGCTCAATTCGTCCTCTGCTTGGTCACTGGCATAGCGTCTCAGCTGGTGTGCTGTGTTAATAATTCACTACAGCCAGATTGGTATCATACCACTGCAGAGAATCAGAGAATCATCTACAGCGCCCAAATACTTCAGTACTGAAATCAATTACGTTGAGAGTTTGCTTGGTTAACATAATCGCTTGTGTGTTGGTAGCAATCATATGTAACGGCTCATCTATGCATTATGCTCTCTATTCAAGGTGTATTTGCAGCTACGCCCATACCCATAAGTAGTCAAATTTGTTTAATTAATATCCCATGGTAGATGGGTTAGTAGTAGCCAGAATAAAGTGCACTTATTTCTTTGCTTGAGCATTGATCTTGGCAATGCTAGAAAGTAACCCAAGCTCAAAATCCAATCAGAACAGAGACTCTTACACCTGATGATGAATAGAATCTGAGAAGGGTTGCACTCAGAATTGCATCAAGAACAGAGACCAAAATTTGTTTCTGCAGAGGATCCATGTTGATCAAATGAGTGGGCTATAAGTCCCTCATTTACAGATCAAGAACAAAAACATAACTTTTTATGCTTTGATGACAAAGCATCCTTGAAGGGAAAGGCAATGTAACAAACATAAAGTATGTACAATAATAATAATAATAATATTGATATTAATATTCAAAGGGCACGTGTCTAGAATATAATCATGTATATGACCATTCAATGTATATTTATAAAGAACATCACATGCTATTGTAACAATCATCCATTCAATCATCATCGTTATATATTTATATATCCATACGGATTCTTTTATGTTATTCTTCCTATGTTGGATATTTTCCCATAAATGGACTATTGTTCACTACAAATATCTTTTTTCTGAATAGTCCTCACCTAGCTGAAAACTGTATCGACAAACCAGATTTTAACTGTGTTACTGGATCCAGCCCGCCAAAGTCCAGGATCCACATTTCCACAGAACAGATCTGGTTACAGCAGGATACAGCCCAGATCCATTTCCCCTTTGGAAATGGCGGAGGTTCTTCTTGGGTTACAAATCCAACATGTTCAATATGTCACTCATGCAGATTCTCCAGAATAAAGCATTCAAAAAATTTCATAAAATAATACTTGGAGTTTTTTTACATAAAATAATATTTGGATTTTTTCAAAAATAAAACATAACTTGCATGGAGATCAAAAACCCTAACAGGAATAAAATTTCTCATACATTATATGGGAGCCAAATTGAGCGTTATTGAAAATAAAATAATATTTGGATTTTTTCAATTAAATAAATAACTCGGATGGGGCTCCAAAAGCCTAACAGGAATGGAATTTCTCATACATTGTATGGGAGCCAAATTGAACATTAAAGACTGCCTCACTACAACTCTTCAACTGCTGCGCTATATATGAACTAGCAACCATATTATACAACTAAATAGCAGCCATACAATGCAATAAGAACCACTGTACCATGCAAATGACAGCAATATCAAACATCAAATGACAGATATGATGCTGACTGATTGCAGGCTGTACTCTTGTATTAGTGGAGACCATATTGTTCTTAAATGTAGGCCATACTCTATAAATGTAAAATATACTACAGCATTTATAGCAGGCTGACCTGCATCGATTACAGTCAGCCAACCTGCATTTATTAGCAGGCAGACCTAGAAGCTTGTGCATATAGACTAGTAAACATATTAAATAGAGGCAAAGGTTGTCTTATTATCCATCAATCATTTGGCCTTTTCCTCATAATAAATATGCTAATCGTCGCACTAGTTTTTATATGTATTGGTAATTGCAACATTAGTGATAGTAATTGGAAAAAATTATTATTAATTGCAACATTAGTGATAGTAATTGGAAAAAATTATTATTAATTACAACATTAGATATATCATTTACTCAGCGTCGGCATCAGTAATCCAGTCATCTAAAATCAGTCTCAAGTCTTGACTAATATTATTGGGAACTCTCTTTTTGGTTATATTTATTATTTCCAATGTTATGACTGGTTTTTATTCTTGAAATTTGAATTTCTTAACTCTGGTTTAATATTTTTTTATAATATATAAATATGCTGTTTTCCATGGATCCATTTTCACACTGTTTTAACAAATCCAAATAAACAATAGTTTATTCAACAATTTATTTAATAAATTAAATAAACTCATAATACAAATAATAATCTATTTTTAAGATTACAAATAAACTAGTACGCACTGGCAAACAGTCTTGCGTTTATAAAACTAAATTAGCTACTGAATTAACGATTGGTAGAAAATAGTTATATCTATCATGCACTCAGTTGAACTATGTACTTAGTTAAAAATATTGTTCACTTGGTTTTTAACAAACAAACTACTCTGCACTGGCAAGGAGTCCTAAGTTAAATCAACTATTGCTTTTAAAGTAGACGGCCAAAAAATTAGAAATAAAGACAAAAAAAAAATCAAAAAAAATTAAAAAGGTGAAACTAGAACAAATGCATTACTTGTAATCTTCATTCTTGATAAACTCAACAACAATCTCCTTCTCTGGTTGAATTTGAAGCATCTTCATCATAAGGCACATAAATGGAGTAGCTTTTCTGTTCCCTCCATAAGTGCCTCCGAAGTGG
This sequence comes from Picea glauca, assembly GCA_000966675.3. Classification (NCBI taxonomy): domain Eukaryota; kingdom Viridiplantae; phylum Streptophyta; class Pinopsida; order Pinales; family Pinaceae; genus Picea; species Picea glauca. Next base: position 137,395 of record JZKD02S0662792.1, on the reverse strand, counting down.
TCAAGCTCCATAGCTTTGTCTACCAATGTTTCTGCTGTCAATCCAAAACATTGTTCCTTCCAATATGAATTCTGGTATATCTTCGACCGTAGGATCTTCTCCACCAAATTCTGAGGATTTGTTCCATGCACACTCTTGGCTGCTGGATCTGTTCTGTTTGCCATCCGTGTATTATCTAGCCATCCAACACCTTGCCAATTTCACAAAGCCTAGCATTGCATTACAAGCACAAAGAAATCATAAGCACCATCAAAATCTTCACTGAATTAATACTTTTCTGCAATAAAATAGTGCATTTAAATCAAATGCATACATAAACATTATAATTTATCTCATGAAAGGCTCTTACACCTCATTCGCAAATCCTAGAAAGCATACACGTACTAATTAGATAAGATAAGATAATTTTATTAATGTGACTAAAGGATACATCCAGTGTGAGTACAATGTAGGAGTGCAAAAGCAGCTCCCATATTATCTTATCTTATAGCAAACAAATCGTATTATTTTGTGACTTTGTCAAAAATGAGAAATTACTTACAAACAACAGACCAACATAAAGTTTACACAGAATAGAATCTGTTTACAGTAATGCCTCACAACCCAAAAGCAACATATGCAGACATTTAAATTTTAAGTTTAAAGATCAAAACCACAAGAAATTACCCTACAAACAGTTGGGTTATTCCATCTGGATAATTCAACCAAAATTTCAGAAACAGGGATGGATAAACACACTGGAAAAACCCAAGCTTTGATTTTCATGGGGAAGGTCATATGTGCGTGATGTACAATGTCACCACCAACTTTAACTTGGAAGTTCCCAACTTGAGCACCCAGGTGTCTTTCCTTCTGCCCTTGCTAAAATCTCCTCCATGAGTTTATGCTAAAAATGTGAGAATTTATAATGTAATAGTTGCCTTACCCTTAATCGCATTTTTATAAACTGAATATACAAATCAGCTGCTATAACATTTTTACTTTTAAACAAGAATAGCTTTTTATTATCTGAATGGCATTAGTATGAGCCCTAGTAAAATAACCGACATTGGCCAAATCAATTTGAATTGTACTGTTTCTATAATATTTTATATAAAATGAGATACATTTTCATATTTTAAGTAGTCAAATCATTACGTCGAGGGGATCTCTTGTCCCACAAACAAAGAGGTCTCATGCATCAATTTAATGTCTGGATAGGCTGTGACCTTAAATTAGATTATTATTATATAAATATACAGATATAACTATACCCTAGAAAAGAATATGGGGAAGATGAAGTGGACAACACTAGGGTCACGAGCACCATCTTTATCTCAGTTTGCAAAACGGATCCCAGAGCCTATAGTTGACCATCTCTTGTCTGCACTTCTGAACAAGTAATTATCTTTTGCATCAGAGATCTCATTTAAGTTTTCAATGCCTTTCCTTACTGACGAAGGGTAAAAAGGTGTTTGGTTTACCAGAAATCAAAGAGCATAAGAAGGGCACAGGCGAATCTTGTTTAGCAAGCAAACAAACACAAGTTTTTTGTAAACCATGGGAGTCGGTAACTGGTCAGAGTGACCTGGGCTAGGCCTGGGATCAAACCGACTGGCTGCCAATACAACCCAAGAGTATATCCAACATACCGCAAGCCAGATATACCAATAACTCATGACTTAACAAGGGCCGAGACGTCCCGAAGCACACTCGTGAGGACCTTGAGGCACACCCATGGGGACATCTATCCAAGGGAGCATTTACCCTTCTGGCCTTATCACAATGAGCCAATGTCTCATCGGGGATTTGAACCCGAGTGAGGAGAGTGTGAAACTTACCCCCTCACCAAACAAACAAACACAAGTTAGCATTCAAATAAGGCAAACACTGGAGGGCAAAGGCAGTACTTGAATAGGTCCATGTTGATATTTGCGATCTGATGAGGAAAATCTCAATCTCCACTGCCAAGTATTTCCTGTTGCTCATCGATGATTTTTATAGGCAAATGTGGGTGTATTTACTTAAGCAAAAATTGTGGGCTTTTCTTGAATTTAAAAGTTTCAAGGCAGCGATCAAAAGGGAATCCAATAAATGCATCAAGATCCTCCGAACAAATAATGCAAAGTTTTGCTCTAATGAACATTTAGTGACATTTCACTACACCTTAGACTCCCCAACAAAATGGAATTGTTGAGTAGAGGAACTGCATAGTTGTCTATGTGGCCACTGTATGTTGGAGAAGAACAATGTCTAATAAGTAATGGGCAGAAGAAGTACACACCGCAGTGTTCATGCTAAAGTAACCCCCTACAAATACTGTACATAATGTCACTTCCAACTCATGAGGAGGCTTGGTTAGGCAAAAGCCTTGGGTTAGTATCTTAAGATTTTTGGTTCAGTTGCTTACAAGTTACAATCTATGAAGAAAATAGGACTAAGTTGGATGCTAAGCCCATGAAAATGATGTTTGCCGGAAATATTGGCCAACATAAGGCTTACATGTTGGTAGACATTGCTAGTAACAAAGTGGTGTTCAATAGAGACATCATAGTTGATGAAAGTACAGAGACTTTTCAGCTTGTTTCAGATCAGAAATCAGATTTAAAAAATGATGAAGATTGTCAAGAGGTTCAGCATTCGACCAAGTTGTGTGGCAAGAAGGCACAAAAAGAAAGGCAAACCATCATGAGTTGGTGTGGGTGGAAAGCATGACAATGAAGAGGCTGAAAATGCTGCAGATCGGGACAAGAAGGCAACACTGATTTGGAGGGCAAGAGAAAAAGGGAAAGACTCGAGTAGTACTACAAAACTTTGTTGGATGTGGAGTTGGAGGAGCTTCCTCCATCAACAGAAGCATGGCCAAGCAAAACACATAAAAGATAAGGTAAGCAATATATCTAATTTGCTTTAGTTGTTGTTGATGAAAAAGATGATTGAAAGAAAGCCCTTAGGAGGGTGGCGGTAAAGAGGCTTCTTCAACAAAGCAAGACAATGCTGCTACAGCAAAGCAGAAAAAAAAAGCATCAATTTGTTGGTTCTACGAAGGTGTGTAAGAGCTGAGTTCAGTAGACAAACTGAGTTCAGTAAACAAACTGAGTTCAGTAGACAAACCAGACTCTACATCAATGGTATAGGGGTATTTCGTCTAGGAACATTGGCTCTCATCTAATCTAGCTTGTAAGTCAATGGTCAAACAGATGGTTGGCAATGTGATTTGTTTTACCTCAACCATGCCAATTACATGTCATGCAGTGCATTTCTAGTTGTTGATTGGTGCCACTACTCAGAGTGAGTTGCGAACACTTTATAGGAGGGTGTTAGAGAACAATATAAGATAAGATAATTTTATTAATGTCCAACAAATGACCACAAGAGTAGGTCAATAGGACTGACAAAGAAAAGTACAATGTGGAAGTGCAAAAAGCATCGTCTAGAACAAAAGCAAAAAGAACTATGTAGGTATAAATACAGGAAGAAAGCTAAATGCTAAAGTATACAATAAAGTGATAGAAGCTAAGACCAATGCATCAATGCTGAGCCAAGGCATGATGGCAAGTGCAAGAAGGTGGGGGCAAGGAAGGGTATCCTCCTCAAGGTCATCAACTGTTGTGAAATGACCAAGGCTCTATCGGATAATATCCCTCGGGGAGTGACAAAGGTTGATGGGGCCAGGTTGTATGATCTTGGAGGGACCAAAGTCAGGAGGAAGTCTAACTCTCCTAGCATCCCAAACCGCAAGGAAGAATCTTTGGATGGAAGCTTGGCTACTCGGACAAAGCTATGTCGCAGTGTGCAGAGAAAAGGTCATCCAATCCTGGGGCCTCTGAGAGATGGTATGTTTATTGCATTGATGGTGAGCAACCTCCAGCCTAGAGTAGCATCTCCACACAAGTCTCGATGAGAGAAGTCGACCACCTAGTGGGGGATCAAAATAGAACCAAGGCCTCATTGCTCTGGAATCTAAAGTAGTATGGGACTTTATCTGCCACTTGTGACCCCAAATAGACAGTGTGAATTTTCCAGGTCCTATCAGCTGCCTTCTTGGTCTGTCTTTGACCAAGCAAAGGCTCTAAGTTTTCTGTTGTCTTTCTTTTAATTTTCTGCTGTTTTATAACAGCCAACAGTCATTTTAGTTTTATGCTGATTGTTATGGTTGTAGTCTCAATTTGAGTGCTCTAGCATGTAGTTTCAGGCATAGGAAATTAGTACATGCATCTCAAATAACTACAACACACCTAATACATCTTTTATGCTGAAAATATGGACAGATCTAAGAGCTAATAACATGCATTTGTAGACACAGTATTTTTGGTCAACATGACCCTGGACAAAACCCCCCGGGGAAAACCAGTTTTAGATCTAGATGTATATGAGGTAAAGCAAATATGGGTTACAGTAATCACAATACAAGATGGAACCTGATACAATAGCAACTCCAGAAGAGAAGATATCCAAGCTCAAACTGCCAAAAGCACTCCAGGATGGTGCGCCCCTCAAGAAAACTGCCAGAACCACTGTAGATGCTCCAGAAATCAAATGTGATGTCAGAATGGAAAACCCCTCCACAGGAATGAAGCTCCTGCT